>CAKNXH010002051.1:56497-72876 GCA_932178445.1 Andricus quercusramuli | reverse complement strand
CCCCCCCCCCCCCTCCCCAGTAACAGAAGTTTTGGTGGGACTGACGTTACAGCTTGACTCCACCATACGACAAATACTGCTTAGTTAGGACATGATTTCGATTCGCAAAATAAATCTCGCGCATACAGGTGATAGTTGGGAGTACAATCTAAACATGAATAATACAAACAATAAAGTAGCCTCGGAATGGACTGAAACTCGGATTGACCAAAGGCATGCACACGGTAAACGTAAAGGTCGTGTTTCGGGCGATGAATGGAGACTGGGTGTTTGGAATGCTAGAGGAGTGAATGATCTTAAGATAAGAGAACTACGAGAAACTATGCACACAAGGAAACTAGATATTCTCTGTGTACCTGAGACGAAGAAAAAAGGTTGCGAATTTAGAAACATAGAAAATGGGGTGTTGGAAGGCGGTTGTGAAATATGGTCAGGAGTAGATAGTGAATCACATCGTAGTCAGGGGGTCGGTTTAATTATGAATGAAAAAGCAAGTCAACATCTCATAGATCATGATTTTGTATCACCCAGATTGCTATGGGCTAGAATGAAGGTAGGAATCAGAAGATTATTTATCATAGCGTGCTACGCACCAGTTGATAGCGATTCGAGGGAAGTTAAGGACGCCTTCTGGGACACTTTAAATGATACAATAAGTACTTGCGATCAAGGTGAAAGAATAATCTTGTTAGGAGATATGAACGGATGGGTCGGCGTCCAGCGTCAGGATACAGATACAGGAGGGGTGCTAGGTAATTTTGGGGACACAACAAGAAAAAATTATAACGGGGAAAAATTAGTTAGCTTATGCTTAGAAAAGAGCCTATTCATTACAAATACTTGGTTTAGACATAAAATGATCCACATGTACACCTGGTGTAAAGGAAATAGCCGCAGTATAATTGACTTCGTTATTGCAGATGAAAGACTAAGAGAACTAGTTACAGATACAAGAGTCATGAGGGGGGCCGAATGCAATACTGATCATTACCTTTTAGTCTGCAAAATAAACTTAGGGCGGGGATGGAGAACAAAGAAAACAAAGAAAACGAAACAAACACGAATAAAAATTGAAAATTTACAGAGACAAGAAGTGGAAACAGAGTTCCAAAAGAGGTTAACTGAACGCATAGATAGGGCAACGTGGGAAGCGCTTATAAGCAATAAAGATGTAGAGGGCGCGTGGACTTTATTACGGGATATCATTGTTAAAACTGCGACCGAAATATGTGGTACGGCATTTGTAGGAAGAAAATCTGGTGATGCATGGTGGAATGAGGAAATTGCGGCAGCCCAAAAAGAAAAGAAAAAAGCGCGCAATAGAACGCTGAACATGACAGGTCTTAGCGATGAGGAGAAAACTAGACTTAAAAATGATTACAGACACAAAAATAGGAAAGTTAAACGACTAGTCAAAGAGAGTAAAGAGAAAATCAGAACAGAAGAAGAGAACAAAATAAAAAACTGCTTTGAAGGAATTATGAAACTATTATATAAACAGTTGAAGGAAAGTAAAAGTACAGAGTTTGCTAGCATGAGAAACAGTAAAGGCGAAATGCTATATGATATAGACGGGATAGTAGACGCTTTAAAAGATTCTTTTAAAGAACTATTAGGAGGTGAAGATATAGGGCAACAAAACTGCGACATAGAACATAATGCACTAGAAAACCCAATTGAAAAAGTCTGTGTCACTGAGGTCAGAGATATAATTAAGAACTTGAAAAACGGTAAGGCTGCGGGTATAGACAATATTAGCGCTGAAATGCTTAAATACGGTGGTGAGTACATACCTCACAGGTTGTGCGAATTAATAAATTTATGTATCGAAACGGGAGAAGTCCCAGACGATTGGAGAAAAGCGATTATCGTACCAATATACAAAA
Source organism: Andricus quercusramuli (assembly GCA_932178445.1). Taxonomy (NCBI): domain Eukaryota; kingdom Metazoa; phylum Arthropoda; class Insecta; order Hymenoptera; family Cynipidae; genus Andricus; species Andricus quercusramuli. Next base: position 70,990 of record CAKNXH010002051.1, on the reverse strand, counting down.
GAAAAGGAGATAAAAGCAACTGCAGTAATTACAGAGGTATCAGCCTACTAAGTACCGTAAGTAAAATATACTCAAAAATACTTATCCGTAGGGTAATGGAAATTACAGAAGAGAAGATATGGGAAGTCCAATGTGGATTTATGCCAGGAAGGTCATGTACAGATCAGATATTTAGCCTAAGACAGATCACAGAAAAGAGCTTGAGAGTAGGAAAGAAAGTTTTCTGTGCATTTATTGATCTAGAAAAAGCATTCGACAAGGTAAATAGAACTAAACTTTGGGAAATCCTTAAAGAGTATGGAGTAAATGGAGGGCTCCTACAAGCAATAAAAACAATTTATACAGGCAGTAAAGCGAGTATAAGGGTAAATGGGAAACTGAGCGACTGGTTCGATATTATGCAAGGGGTGAAGCAAGGATGCGTTATGTCCTCGTGGCTATTTATCATATTCATGGATAAATGTCTAAGAACTGCCCTCTTCGACGAAGAAGGTGTAAATCTCGAAACCGTCAAGGTACGTGGGTTAGCTTTCGCAGATGACAAGATTCTTATGGCAGAATCAATCGAGGACTTGCAAAGAATGTTGAATAAACTAAATACAAGCATGGAGAACATGGGCCTCAAAATTAACGTGAATAAAACGAAAATCATGGTGTTTGAGGGAAAAAGCGAGAAAACAATGTGCAACATTGTCCTAAATGGTGAGGGATTAGAACAAGTTGACAAGTACGTATATCTGGGTAGCCTATTCACTAGCGACGGAAAAATAGATGGGGAGTTAGATAGGCGCATAAATAAGGGTAAGCAGGTTATCGGTAGAGCAGGATCCATCCTCAGAAATAAAAACATATCAAAAAAAGCTAAAATGGCCATACATAACTCTATCTTCGTACCAACTGTACTATACGGTAGCGAGACATGGACCTGTCAAGAAAAGGACAGGAGCAAAATCAACGCGATCGGCATGAAACCTCTCCGCATAATATGCGGGAAAACACTGATGGACAAAGTCAGAACTGAGACAATCCTCAAAGAATGTGGTACACAAGAGACACTAGTTGACATATGGGAAAGAAATCAGCTAAGGTGGTTCGGACATCTTGAAAGAATGAAAGATGAACGACTGACGAAGCAAGTGTATAAAGGTAAAGTAAATGGTAGAATGCCCAGAGGTAGACCGCCGAAAGAATGGTCAGAATCTGTGAATGAGACATTAATCCGAAGAGACGTAAGAAGCCATAGGAACAGAAGAGCTTGCGTGAAGAAATGCATGGACGTGAAGGAAGCTAGAGTAGTATGCCAGGACAGAAATGTGTGGCGACAAATAGTTTGTAAACAGAGTGACAATAGTGTGAATGGCGCCTGAAACAGAGACTTTGGATACTAATGGGCCCAAGTGGGGAACCATACATAACAATTTTGTGAGGTTCCTCACTTGGGGTGATCGCTAGAGAGATTGATCAGCAACCTGGGTCGGAGCAGTGTTGCGGAATGAACGTGTCATCTAAATAAATGACACGAGAATTCCAGATCAATCTAAAACACCTATCCCTAACACCTATAAAACTCCTATATACCTTATGCCCATATACCAACCTACTCTATACCTATTCACCTGTTTACTATTCCCCAACCGAGCAAGTCACGCCTACCCCGAAAGGGAAATGGCTTAATGGTATAATAATAATAATAATAATAATATATATATATATATATACTCCGAGACGGTGTCATTTTTAGATGGCACCCGTGCAGAAATTTTAAAAGGGATGTAGCAGAGCTCTGACGAGTTTTCCCTATTTCTAATCGGGTTCTAGTGGTGAAAACTAGTGGGGGGGGGGCCGGTCTGTAACGTAACGCTTTAGCCACGAGGGCCCTACTAGACTTTCTAGTAGTGTTCTAGTTGGGGTCGCCCTTCCACGACCCAACCAAAAAGAAGTGACCCTGCGAGGTTCTTGTGGGGGTATTTGTTCACTTAAACTAGATTTGATTGAGATATTATTAGAAATTGTCCACTGATATGTAAGTCTGATCTAGTGAAAGTAGGTTTCCAAGCAATTCCAAATAATATGCAGTGAGATGAATGCCCTGTAAATCATATATAAAATTTCCAAATCTTTAACGTTTGAATATTTTTTTAAACATCACTATATTTTTTAGAGATCATTGACGATCAGATGTTAGGATTATAGTACACCCCACTGCACAATTTCACTATTTGTTGACGTTCAAAAATTTTGGATCTCCTATGGACAAGGTCATAGCGTCAGACAGTGTGCGTCGCCTGTGGCACGCAGCATTCAGGCGGCAATTCAAAATACGCGTGTAGTTCAATTTTGAAATACTTGAAGTTTTGGGGACAAGGAGATCTCAAATTTTTTAACTAACCTAGTATTTTTCCACTAAAAAATTCGTAAGCATAAAGTTTTAAGAATTATATATTCATTGAAACATTTTAAATTATTTTATTGAATTAGAACGTTCAAAAACATCAGAAGGTTAATTTTTAGAAACGTGTAAATTTAGCGAAAGATACTGTAGAGTGAAGGGTTAGATTGCAGAATAGAGTCGCCACCGCTGTTTTGGGTGGAAATTTTTTTTTCAGCAAGAATCTATTGGAATGTGTAATTGAACGATAAATGAAGCGATTTGATCAGGAAAACGTTTAAAATTATTGTGACTTTTATTACTACGATGTCTCAAATATGGGTCTGTCACGATATCGGAATTATCATATTTAATTCACCGTTTAGGTGCTTTTGAACATTCGTACGGCCATAAACACTGTGAATAATTAAAATCGAATGGTTTTTTAATTAATCAAAATGTATTTAGATTTTTTTTGCCGACATTAGCTATTATGTCGACAAAAAAGGAGAGTTTCACGCACATCAGCTGTCACTTGATATATATATATATACTACTTCCGCGAAGAGCTCCTCGACAAGAAGATGCACGGCATCTTCCACAAAAATGTGGAAGATCAGTCGATGTCGTATGAGCTGACGTTTGCTTTCCTTAGATCACCCGGATTGAAGTCGGGCACAGAGGGCTTCATTTTGGCATGTCCAGATGGTGTCATTTCCACTCTAGAATACCGTCGCCACATTTTGAGCCAAGATATTCCCGATGATAGCTGCAGAGCGGGTCATGAACACCCCGAGCATCTAGGACACATACTATCTAGTTGTCCAGCTCATGCGGGAACAACCTACATCCAAAGGCACAATGCGGCACTGAGAGTGCTTTATTACCATCTCTGTCACTCTTACGGCATTAGCCCAAATACATCTCCGCTGAACGCCCCTAGAGAAATAGAGTCAATTGTCGAGAATGAGAAGTGCCGCATATATTGGAACTTCATATTCTCGACAATTGTTACTGTTGCGCACTCGAGGCCTGACATGGTTCTTCTTGACTTCGAGAAGCGAACCATGTTCGTTATCGAATTTTCGACACCAGCGGACAAAAACGTCACAGCGAAGGAGAAAGAAAAGAAAGAAAGGTATAAAGATCTTATGAGGGAGTTGCGACGGTTATACCCGGAATATTCTGTTAAGCTAATCGTCCTGATCATTGGCGCTCTTGGAGGTGCCAAGGTTTCACTTGTTAATAGCCTGAAAAGCATCCCTGCGTGTCAACAAAATGCTGAGACACTTGCAGGGAGAATGCAGAAGGCGGTCGTCCTTGGGTCGCTCCGTGTCCTCAGGGTGCACGAGACTTTCGATGGATCATCGTATTGAGTTCGCGCAGACTGTAACCACCCATCTCACGGTCGTGAGACGTGGTTACAGCTGAAATTTTACCGCGATTTCGCTGGGAGCGGGTGCAATTTTTTTAGATTAGCACCCGCTCCCGGCGGAATCCTGCGGTTGTCCTTATGACAAACTTTTAACTATATATACTAAATTTAATGTACACTGATATACTAAATTTAATTTCATGTTGTGCATTCTTGGTTCTATTACATGTATAGTAAATCTAGTACAGATTTTTCTAACAGTGTACCCCCGTGCCAAAAATATGCCAAGGCACTTGCGAAATGGATGCAGAAAGCTGTCATCATTGGGTCGCTTCGTGACCTCAAGACACACGAGGGTTTCCCTAGCCTGTCTTTGTGATGACATCGTCCCCTGTGACCACCCATCTCAGGGTCGTGAGACGTGGCCATGTGTGCGATTTACCGGGGTTCTACTGGGAAACTTTGTCATTTGTAAATGGCAGCTTCTCCCAGTAGGACCCTGCGGTTCTTGACGTTCTCAGAATACACATAAAAACATTTTTTCAATTGAAAATTCATAAAAAGCATTAATTACGGTTGCTTGAAAAGTTCCATTTTCACTAATTTCTACTGTTTTCAAAGACTAATAACGGCTCTAATAATATATACCTTACACTGAAATTTTAAGAATATTTTCCCCGAAGGCTGAAGATCACATATTCTGAAAAAGCAGATTAGGAAAAGTATAAATGAGCGTGCGATAATGAAAACAAATCTGGGTAAATTTTTGAAATTTGACAGGTCTACGACTTAAGCTTTCTAGTTTTCGGGGCGGAGCGCTCATCAGCTCAGCCATAAAATTCGATCACAGAGGGTCTTGAGACCATAAACTCATAAAGCAGACCCATTCTCGGCAAGTTTTTTTAAGTCATTTTTCCCTTTTTCACAAAGGTGAAGAATAATAATTCAGGGGACGCTAACTAATCCTGTTATCAAGTCACATCGATTAAAAGAGTTGGGGTTGCACTTTTACGATCGACTTTTCACTTACCGAAATTGTCAGGTTTTGCAATGACAACTTTCAAAGACGATGGACCACCTCTAAATATTGTTCAAAATTTAAAAAAAATCTGGCTTCTACAATCGCATGAACTACCATTATTTGCCCTTCACTCCGAATACACATAGTTATAAAGCATCATTTTATGAAGGAAAAACTCAAAAAAGACTTTTTAGTATCCACCTCGGAGGGTATACCGACACTCCTCAGATTTTAGATTCCCACGGAGAGCATGTTTTACGGTCAAAGTCAGGGCCGCCGTTACCTCGGCAGCTTCAGTAACGCTTGTTGCCTACGTTATGTCACCGGCCTTGTGCTGGCCGAGAATATAGGCAGGAAAACGAAATGCGTTCCACTATTTTTAATGTTCAAGTTACGCCTATATTTGACGTCTTTCGTTATTATATGCATCTACATTATGATGAAAATGCATCTCTTATTTCTACCGATTTCTAGACTGACACTGATTCCCAGTAAGTATAAGAGAGGCAGACGATACAAGAAAAAGAAAGGCAGACTGAACGATTGATTATAGATTTCGATTAGAAAATTCTAATTTGAGAATCTGATATTCGATTAAAGTATTTTTTAAATATGGACATTAAAGTAACGTAAAATTAAAAAAATAGAAAACTCTGATTCTGAAATACAAGTACAGTTCGTAGAATAAGCTGCTCTAAAAATAGACTCGTAAAATAGAGTGATTTCTTATGTAAATGAGAGCAAAATAGGGTAATTATATTATATTAAATGATATTCTAATGTTTAAAGTTAAGGCGAAGATACAATTCTTCATGATAAGAAATATTACAGTTAAGTTTATTCTCAGCTCTTTATTAACTGTTCTATAATAATTGTTTCTATATAAAGTTTTTGTACTGAACATAACATAACCCTGAAAAATACCCGTGATTTTTTTTATGTTTACTGGAAAAACCTATCCAATTGCTTCAAATCACTCTCGATCGAGATCACATCAGGATGGAAACATGAGGAAATGGTACACTATTAAAAATTTCTGTAGGAATTTTCAGTGACGCATCCCGACAGCTTTATGCAGAAACCGTTTCTAAATTTTCCTGAACTGTAACAGAAATTTCAGCAACGTTACCTGCATAAAGCTTCATTTACATGCTTAAACACATTTTTTTATAGTTTAAGAATTTTTAGTTACTGTAACTGAAAATTTCAACACGGAAAGAAATTTTGTACAGCAGCGGCACTCACGCGTACCTCTGCTGCGTTAAAGTGTAGGGCTACAATGCGCCCTCTCAGTCAGGCGCGTATGTTGCATCAAATTTTTGAAACAGCAACAGACCTGAAACGTGGTATAGTAGTCGCGCTTTCGCATTGTTCTGAAATACAGACGGGCGGTTTCGCGCTTCTCTCGCTTTTATTTTTAAGTTTTAGAGTAGTTTAAATAACTGTAATGTGGTAAAGTCCACAGAAAGGAATATCAATGCAGCAGTTTTCAAAAAAATATCAGTATTTTCGTAGCCTTCAGGAAATCTTCAGGAATAACTAATGGACATAACCTACAACATGTATATTATAGATATGTTTGTTTGGATATAATACCCAGGTGCGAAATTCGGTCGGCTGCCAGAGATTGACCATCGGCCCGAAGTTGGCCCTGCTTTGGTAGCCGATCTACGGTAATTAGAGTTGGGCCGACTAAGGTGTTTTCAAGCTGCCATGGTCTCACCGACGTTGGCGACCGACGTCGGCGGTGGGCGAAAAGCCGTCTGTCGGCCCATTTCTGGCTCAACGTTGGGCCGACGATCGGATAAACTATGGCAGATTGGTCGGTACGACCGAAAGAATGCGGTCGGTCCAACTCTGGATACAGCAGTCGGTTAGCCACAAGTCACCATGATGCACCCGACGGTCGGTCAAACCTTGGCCCAAATATGGGCCGACCGTCGGATAAACGCTGGTTCATTGTTAAAAAAAACCGTGAAAGTACGGTCGGCCCGACTCTGGACAAGAGATGGCCCGACCGTCGGCATAACATTGGCTTGTACAAGTCACCATGATGCACCCGACGGTCGGTCAAACCTTGGCCCATATATGGGCCGACCGTCGGATAAACACTGGTTCATTGTTAAAAAAAACCGTGAAAGTACGGTCGGCCCGACTCTGGACAAGAGATGGCCCGATCGTCGGCATAACATTGGCTTGTACAAGTCACCATGATGCACCCGACGGTCGGTCAAACCTTGGCCCATATATGGGCCGACCATCGGATAAACGCTGGTTCATTGTTTAAAAAAACTATGAAAGAACGGTCGGCCCGACTCTGGACAAGAGATGGCCCGACCGTCGGCATAACATTGGCTTGAATTATTTATTGAAATATTATATAATTTATATTCATATTATATATGTTGCATAATAATACAAAAATTAATGAGAAAAAACATTTAACAAATTGTTTTTTAACTACTTTGAGCTGTAGCTTATGAGGATGGTTTTTTCATTGACTTTCAATTCTTCAGGTATAGAGTAATGGGTAAGACTCCCGACTGCTGGGCGATAGATTCAGGTATAGGTGTAGGTTCGAAACCCCGTAGGGTTAGAAATTTTATTTGTAATATAATTTAAAAAAATGTAATATATGCATTCAATATAAGCAGGACCATTAACATTTATAGTCAAAATACTCGCAATCAATTACTATTTATTTTTTGAATACCTATTTTGTGTATTTCCACCTGTGTAGTACGAACCTTCAAAATCAAAGTCGGCCCCACATTGTTATCCAGGGTTGGGCCGACATCATCTTAAAAGATGGCCCATATATGGGACAAAATATCGGGCCGACTTTGAGAATCCAAAGGCGGCTGACCGTTATCATTTAGCTGGTTGGCCCGACCAGTGGCGCACAAAGTTGGACCGACCGTCCGACGGTTGGCCCGACCGTGGCCCAACGGTCAATTCGCACCTGGGTATTTACGTATATATTAATGCTTATATGGATTTAAAATTCTTATTTCAATATTATAATTTATAAGTGCATGTTTCATTAAGAGACTGACTTCATATATTCTAAAACAGTTATGTTTGGTTCGATTGATTAATTTGTCGATGGATTGCATTTTTCTTCACTTGCTACAATAAATTATATTTTAAGTACTCTGATTGGGGAAAGAGTACACTGATTAACTTGACTTCGCTTTAAAAAAATTAAATGAAAGTATCATTATTTAACAACAGAAATGTACAAAAAACATAACCTCAAAAATTTAAGTGATGTTCCGTATAGTTTTAGGCTCATTCGTGTCTTCATTCAAAGACTTTAGTATACGTAATGAATTAGAAACGTACAGTAAATAATTCAAATAATTTAAATGTTAATTATGATGAAAAATTAAGATCGGCGCAGATCGGCTACTTTAGTAACATTAGTCGACTGCGTTCTCTACTTAGGGACAGCAGTGTGCCCTGATAGAAGAGAGCAGCGCTGTTCTAACTTTATGAGGCCGAAACGTTCCCAAAGTTGGCGTTGCCGTCGCTTTGACATCGTGGTTGCGCTGTTCTACCACTGCGAACGCCGCAACTGTCTAAAATTTCTTTCCGTGAAGGGAGTAAAAAATTTGTTAGGTTCATTGATTTTAATATAGAATATGTAGTCTATATTTTTTCTCAGAACATAAATAGTAAGAAAATATGAGTGAAGTTAATACAAATGACTTTTTATGTATCTATATCTTATAACAGTTCGTACACTCAATGTATCATGATCCCGTGGAGAAATCGCCAAGTTTCTTCCCGGTTCCAGACTTGAGCCAGGCTGGGGGCCCCTAGCCTGGATCTAGCTCGAATTTTCCAACGGCTCGAGTTTAGGCCCAGCTTGTGTCAAAGTTCCAAAAATTGACGACAGATGGCGTAGTACTATTCTCTTTGTTCACTCATTACTTGCGAGTGTCGAAGTGTAAATCTTTACAAAGTGGCAAATTTGGTATAAATAAAAATCCGTAAAGTATCTTAACCAGTAATTTGAGTGATAGTTTGAGCCAAACTGAACTTATAAATTTGGTGTGAGTGATTGAGAATAGTGGTGATGGTGCTGATTGATGATGGTCGATGAACAAAATACAAATCATCATTGAAATTAAATTGATAAAAATGCCTAAAATAAAAAGCACTCTAAGAGTCCGGAGGCATCGAGCACTCGCCAGTATCCCATATTCACGCGGTGAAACTGCTAGTAAGTTCTTATAATAATTCTAAATAATATTTTCACATTAAGATTACACGTAACTTCTAACCTCAAATTGAGAAAAGTTTTTCGTCGAATTATCAAGTGTAAATATGTTTTTGATTTATGTAATGATGTTTAAGCCTTTAATTTATAAAAAAAATATGGCGGACGTAAATTAAAAAATTATATTATATAGATGATGATGACGCAGAAAGGTGGTATAAATTTAGGACGGGCAAATCGAATGAGTGACTTTTTGAATTGACGTTTTTATTTATTTTAGATTTCTAAATATTACATATTCATTTGTTAACTTCAAATTTGAATAAAAAATATTTCTCCTTAATTTGGACTTTTAATTTAAAAATTAAACACTGGCTAGGAATCGATAATAAACTAGGGTCAAGCCTGGTCCAAGCTGGGCGATCGAGTCTGGCAATATAACCTGCCCCTGGCCAGATTTGGCGTTTCATTCAAGCTTGGCCCAGGCTAGATCGTCAGGCCAGTGCCTAGCTTTGCCAAGCCTGGGCCCTGTTTGGGCCATGACCATATTTCTACACGGGATGAAAGCCCATCTTTTATGATAAGAAGTTTTTGTAACATTTGATTCTTTGAGTATATTAACATACGTTACATAGATATATAAGTAGTTATTTACATATAAACTTTGCTCGTATATAGTCTCACTATAGTTTATATTTGGAGATGCATTTTATGGTTATTGCGAAAACAATAAAATGCAAGAAAGAATAAAAAAAAAAGCTTGAAAAACTTTGGCATTACGAAAAACAATTTCCGTTCCTTGATCTGCGTTGTAAATCAATAAATGAGAGCAATGAGATAAAGAACGATTAAAAATTACAGGCATAACCTGTCTATTAGACGAGAGCGTATATCATTTGACGTAAATAGCGGACTCACCATATACTCGTAGTTGAAACCTGGATCAAATCCGTTTCAATATTTAGATAATTCCACATAGGAAAGATAGGTTTACTTCATCTTTCTGTACTTTAGCACAACCTTTTGCACTTCATTGCCGCTGATTACCACTGAACCACCATGCTTTGCATGCTACGAACGCGATCGAGAAGCGAGGAGTGCGCAGTTGCAAATCTTTCGGTTACGATAACTTATATTTCTGTTACCATTTAGGAATTTTAGGAAACAATTTGTAATTTCCAGATACCGTTTCTGAAGCTTAATCATAATTTAGTAAATTTACTATAAAAGTTACTAAATTTCGTTTTCAGCAACCTAATTTCGTAAATTTTAGTTACTTTAGTGTCTTAAATGTGTCGGAATTTCGCGAACATTTCTAACAGTATATATGACTCCGAAACCTGGAATTAAATTGAATCTATCAACCAAAGTTTTATTCCGTGAACAAATTTTAAGGTCAATGACTAGTTCTACATTGAGATATTATTCCACATAAACTGGTAAAAATTTCGACAATGTTCGGCCTGAAGAGGAATCTCGAAGTCTCAGTCTCGGTTGCATTGTAGAAAGGAATTCTTTACCGCTCAACATTTTCAAACAGCGACCTTAGAGTTCAATGCAGATTTGAGAAGTTTTTATTCGCAGTGCAGCGAGAATAATTCAGATTCTCTAGTGGTAAAGTAATGCAGTTGTTCAACCTAGACCGATTTGTATTCATGTCTGCTGTTTATATTCTGAAGGCGTGCAATGAATTCACACACAGCTACAGGTCGATTAAACTCGCTTGAAGCTTTCAATAGAGCTATAGAACTGGGAACTCATGAAGAGTTCGATGCCACAGTCAAGCAAGCACTCTTCGTCGAAATCCAGGGACGCATTATTTAAACCGCTATATTTCTCGAACAATTGTCCTCTAATTTTCATATTCCACTGCTCTCCGTGCCGCAAATAATACTGGTTGGAAATTGAAAAATGTTTAGTCAACTTTTATACCATCCGTTTCCGGAAGATATTTAAGCAAATTTAGAATTATTGTTATCAATTCATGGTTGCTCAACCCATTATAATATGTGTGTGTGTGTGACGTGCGCCGAAGAAAGGGGGCTTACTCTGAAAAATGAGAATTTTCAAGGCGAGCGGTCGAAGTCGACCGGATAGACGCGACTTTTAGGAGAGAGGGAAGACTCACGAAACCTCCGCTTTCCACTTGCCACTACATTCTCACGAGGAAAGAGATAGGTCGTAGACGCAGATCATGGACGGGTATAGATGAGACTACGCCAGTACTGGCTAGCACTGGCGCGTTACTGGCAGCCAGTGCTGGTGCAGTACAGCCGCGGTACGGCATATTCCCGGCGCTGTACTGGCAAACTCCTGGCGTACGAAAATGCCGGAGTTGATTTAAAAAATGATTAAGAATCATTGAATTGTTTTTAGGGCGCATTTACTTTATCCATTCATCATCATACGTGCATATCGTCAAAAAATGAAATTTCATTCAAACATTTTGTATAATTTTAGCACCCACTACTTAACTGCTATACTCTAACGATATGACAAAAAAGGTATTTAAAAAGTAAATATTAATTGATTGCAGATTATTTGTTTTTAAATTATATTAATGGTCCTGTTTAGAGTGAATACATATATTACATTTTTAAATATTATACAGTATGTCCCAGACTCAAGTGTCCAGACTTATATAGCCGTATAAAAATGAAAAAAATAAATAGAAAATTCCTTTTCCAAAAATCAGTTGAAGTTTTAGTTTTTTAGTTATGAAAAACATTTAGGATGGACCAATCAGGAGCGCCGTATAAACAGCCGTCTGTGCGTGAACGGGATTCCAACGTAGTGTTCTCCCGTCACTAACCCCACCTCTGCGCTAACTTCCATAACACTGCGTTGAAATCTGGTTCACGGACACACGGACATACGGCGCTCCTGATTGGTCCAGCTTTAATGTTTTATAACTAAAACACTACAACTTCAACTGATTTTTGGAAAAGGAATTTTCTATTTATTTTTTTCCTTTTTATATGGCTATATATAAGTCCGGACACTTGAGTCTGGGACACCCTGTATTACAAATAAAATTTCTAACGCTACGGGGTATCGAACCTACATATATAGCTAAATCTATCGTCTAGCAGTCGGGAGTGTTAACCATTGCGCTAAACCTACGAGTTGAAACTCAATGAAAAAGCCATCCTCATAAGCCACAGCTCAAAAAAGTGAAAACGCCAAATTTTAAACTCTCTTTTTCTAATTAAATATTTAATATTACACGACGTTATGTAAATGTGAAATATACGAACTGTTAACAGGAATATCAATAAAATAATTTAAAGTAAATAATTTAAATTGATTACAATTTTTCTTTGTGTAATATTTCGTTTTTTCGCGTTTTAGACTACTTTACAACTTTCTACAATGACAGAAAATGTAATTTGTTATGAACATTGAAAATTTTCAACTTGTGAAGTTAGAAATTTGATTGTGAACTTTGACAATTTTTTAATAACAAAATTTTTTTAACTTTCGTGTAAGGCTTGGTTTTTAGGTGTTTTCGACCATTTTACAACGTTTAAGATTGACATAAAATGTAATTTTTTCTGAAAATTCACAATTTTTTATAAAGATGGAACTTGGAATTTTTGCCTGGGGAAAAAAACAGGAAAATATTTTTTTTCCGCGACAGTTGTATTTATAGTTTTTTAGACATTTTATAATGCATGAACCATATTTTTAAACGTATTTTTAACATTTTTTCAACATTTATACTCTCGGCATAGTATTGCGCCGATCTTGGAGCCAGACGTTAATCAGTACTGGGCGATTTGCCGATTATCTGTACTGGTGAACAGTACCGGGTCAGTAATGTGCCTGTGGTGAACTCCGGCAGCAGAGTACGGAAATTTACACCTGGGGTTGGCCACTGTTAGCGTTTCTTGCTGGGCCCGCAAAGTGCCAGTATTGAACCGAAGATTGGCGTAACTCCGTGAGAAACGGGTTGACCGTCATGCATTAGGCCACACAGAAAAAAAAAGTCTTAATACAATACCAAATATGGGCTTGTTTTAAGGTGTAACAAAAAGAAGACAGCATTTGCTAAAAACTAGAATAGGATCAAGGCTTTAAAAGAAAGCGATTGAGAAACTAAAGTTGAGACGTTGCATGGGCTTAAAAGTAGTCGCAAGCCAGAATGTGGGCTTGAATGTAACTGCTATACTGTCTAAAACTAGCCGTAAGCCAAAACGTGGGCTTGAAGAAAGCGTTATCGCAGACTAAAATATAGAAGGACTAAAGCAATAATAAATATATATTATAATTTTGTTTCTTATCATGAGACTATAAAAAAATTTACATTCATTACTGAAACATACGAAACTCTTGTTTCATTTGCTGTGAAATAACCTAATTGCGATCCAATCATAATGTGAAGAGTTGTATAGGTTATAGGTGTCGAGACGAGAAAACCGACTATATGACTGTGCGGTGAATAACATTAACAAGAGTATATGATGAGATGTACTAACCTCGAATATGGTTGAGAATATGTTAAATTAGGTTTAATAAATAGAGCAGGTTAAATAAGATATAATTTCACTTAATACAAACTTATAATTGACGCGTGTCGCATGCTTGGCGTGGCGTCTATTTTCCTGCTCCTGTCACAACTGCGAGAAGACGTTAGATTTTTGAATCTCGCTTCTAGAGGGCTAAACGGTAGCCTCAATATCGTCTTCTTTTTAACTGCGAAGATCTTGCTGTCTTAATAAGTCTAGTGGGGCTTGTTTCAAGATGAATATTTGCAAAGAAGCCATATCAATGGATTAATTTTAGTTCTAAGCCGATAAGGCCTTCTTTTAAAACGATATTCATGCTCTCATTTAGTATTGGGCTTAATTTAAGGCAAAAATAAAAACAAGACCAACCCAACTTTAAGACTTTTTTTTTCTGTGCAGAGCTCTCTGCCCGTATGGAACCGACGCTTGGCATAACTACGGGAGATCTGGGTTGGCCATCATGCATTAGGCCAGAGTTCTACCAGCATAGGGCCAGCGCTTGTATGCCAGTGCTCGTTTTCCAGCACTGGCGTAGTACTATGCCCGTACTGGTCAGCCAGCAGTAGCTACCCATTACAAGCGCGGTACTGCTCCCGTTGTTAGTAATGGTCTAAGTCCAAAATTTCCACATGGGGCGTTGCAAAACTGAGTCGAGACGTAACATAATGTCTTACTTTTATGGTCTTAGCATGGTGATTTCAAGTCGTCGTGAACTTATCTCAAGACGAACTCTTTGGACTCAGAAATGAGACTGTTAACAGATGCGAAGGATTAACATTCATGAACCAACAATTTTATAATTATCAAATTAGTTATTTTTAATTTAGAAATTCAGAATATGTGGGTCTGAATCAGTATAACCCAGAAAAATTGTTTTCAAAAAAATAAAAATTTCCTATAAGGATCTCGTGAGCCGTTAGAAATACGTAAAAGCAAACAACATTTTCGGTATCGTCGTCAAACAAGTATAATACAAATGAAAATCTATAAATGAAT
>CAKNXH010002051.1:0-56397 GCA_932178445.1 Andricus quercusramuli | reverse complement strand
TGTAAAAATGTACAAAATCGCTTAATTATTAACAAGGGTTAGCTTTTATGACAGTCAGAATTACCCTTTTTGTCAGGGCAGGTAACTCCAAGTTATAAACCGCTTGTCTTGAAGTCATAAAGATTCGACTCAAGATATAAATATATGTCTTGAAGACATAGAAACATTGACATTCCTGTGACAGTCGTCACATTCCTCCATATTCTCACTCAGCAATGAAGGGGTTTTATAATGAATAACACAATTTTGGATGGCAAATCTTATTCACAGGTCGCGTACAGTTGAGAGTTTATTGGAGCAGGACGTTTTTGCGTTCCGCGACTGTTCTAGCTGACTTGTATGGATATATGAGGTAAATTCGAGAACTTTTGTCGTGTGCCGCGATGGCATGAACGCGTATTCAAAAGTCGTTACCGAGGTCGCCACCTTAGTTACAAATGCATTTCGGAATTATTTCACAGATCGCAACTCGTGTAATAGTGTAGTGGTTAAGGTAATCGACTTGCGAGCTTAGGTTTATGCGTTCAAATCCCCACCGTTGCGTGCGAGATTTTAATTGTCTCATAAGCGTTGTAGCTCACAAATACCGATTAATTATAAGTATATCCGAAAATATATCTCAGAATTGACCGTTCGTTTATTTATTAATTATTTTTTAGCAATTTTTTTACAATTTATAGAGCCGTCCAAACTATAGTCTGCACCGTTAGAATAAGTTAGATCTGTTTATATTATCCGTCAAAGTGACATGATAATTCATAATTGCAGCATCGAGGAATAGTGCAGAAAAGCGACTAGATCGGTAGAATCTACTGATCCGCAGGTCAACAGCACTTGAGAATCGGTACTGGTAACCATCAATGATAGTCATATTCAGTTGCCTAATTTACTGAACTGACGTGTTGTCCATATACGTACTTGGAAGATCAGTAGATTTAACTTGGTTTTCAGTAAAATATAGGGTTCTTTTTTCTGCGTGTACCGCGAAATCAGGTTTTATTTCAATTAGATTCAATGTCATGCACCACCCTACCATAAATCCTTTACATCCTTAATTACTACCTTTGTGACTAATCTTCAGATTTTTGCTCTTTTTTAATTTGTGCGACCTTGAAAAGCACACCCAGCCGTGATGAATTTATAATGAAAGTGCAAGCAGTGAGCGTGAATCCGCTTTGTTATCTTAGAATGCATGTCCGAATAAATAGTAATTATCTCAAGATCATATTATTATTTCTGATGTTTATTACGTGTCAAGAAGAGGTTATAAATCGAATTACTACTTACAAATTTAAATCATGTTCATTGATTAGGAAGTATTGCATCTTTGATATATAAGGCCATTAATTAACCTTCAGATAGTCTTCAAATATAGAATAGATCCATCTCTGAAAAAATGTTTCAATTATAAATCAGCGTCTCTGTGAATAATACAAATAAGAATGATCGATAAATAAAAAATATTTTCTTATCGATATAAGATCCCGCCTATCAACATCTGTATATTTTTTAGTCACGTCGTTCGATCGATGGAAACAAAAAAAGTTTGAATATCGACTCTTCCCAGACCCTCCTATGTGCAGTTCATCACCGCCTCCTTTAACTCACCCACTGCTTCTCTTCATCTCAACCCTGCGTGAAACCCCGCGTTAACAACTAAACTGGAAAACATGACACGACGCTATACATTCACCATATGAGGGATCTATTTTATAAATATCGAACTGTTGAATGACAATTGTATCCGGTTACTAATTTAAAACATTTAGAAAAAAATAGATAGGCTGAACTTGACATCATTATCTACACTTTTTACATGTCCAGGTAGAACCTCAAAACCTTTTGTTATGCTTTTTCTAAACACAGAAAGCTTTAAGATTAATGATCACCTAAGAGAAGAAGTTTCATAAGAGTCTGATTTCATTGAAAAAAATGTCGGTTCAAAATTAAAAAATATTATTTCTCATAATAATTACATATTGTAAGCTATAAAGGGGGTCACTTAACCGGTAGAAAATTTAAAACATAGAAAATGAATTTGTAATAAAACATACACTGTAAAAAAAAAGTATCATTTCAGGGCTAGTTTCCGGCATTAAAACAGACCTCCAAAAATATAGTCTCGAGTGGCTCTATTCTAATGCCACTTTATTTTGATGCCACTAAATTACGCTTTAGTACAACTTTTTTGGATCAAAACAGGCCCGAAGTGAGAATAAAATTTTTTCTGTTTCAAATGTTTTCTGTTTCTCTTGAGCATAAAGTTGCAAGAAATTAAAACAATTGCCCTGTGCATCATTTTAGTTCGCTAGTACGTACCACTTTTCAATCTGAAGTTAGCAAAGTAAAATAGCACGAACGAAGGCTTCAAAAAAAGACGATTTGGTATTATAACAGGACGCTAAAAAAATGATGCTCGAATAAAATGGAACAATAGTTTCTACAGTGTATTAGCTCATTTTGTTTATTATGAAATTATCCAATTCCACAATATGAATTTTTTCCTCGAATTTTTCTACAGGCAGAAAAAATGTAATTGTAGTAACGCGAACACCTGTCATGATTTTGTGGCGCGCTGAGACACATGCAGTTTGCGCATAAGCATATAGCTCTGTTTTCAACAGACCCTTGTTTTTGTAAAGAGATGCGCCACAAAATCATGAGAGATGTTGAGGCAAATATACTCTAATTGTTTTCTCCGTGTACTAATTATTATTAGTTCGGGTGTGAAGGCAGCTGAAAAACTGATTATTACAATCCGTGTCTGAAGGAAAAAGTGAGAAAACAATATGCAACATTGTCCTAAATGATGAGATAATAAAACAAGTTAACAAGTACGTATATCTAGGTAGTCTATTCACTAACGACGGAAAAATAGATGGGGAGTTAGATAGGCGCATAAATCAGGATAAGCAGGATACCGGTAGAGAAGGGTCCATCCTCGCAAATAAAAATATCTCAAAAAAAGCTAAAATGGCCATACACAATTCTATATTCGTACCGACTGTACAATACGGTAGCGAGACATGGATCTGTCAAGAGAAGAACAGGAGTAAAATTAACGCGATCGGCATGAAACCTCTGCGCCTAATATGCGGGAAAACCCTGACGGACAAAGTCCGAAACGAGACAATTCTGAAAGAATATCAGTACAGGAGAGAGGAGTACAGGAGGGATACTAGTTGACATATGGGAAAGAAATCAGTTAAGATGATTCGGACACCTTAAAAGAATGAAAGGTGCACGACTGACCAAACAAGTGTACAAAGGTAAAGTTAATGGCAGAATGCCCAGAGGTAGACATAAGTGATATTAGTTCCGAAGAGACATAAGAAGCCATAGAAACACAAGAGCTTGCATGAAAAAATGCATGGACGTAAAGGAAGCTAGAGTAGTATGCCAGGACAGAAAAGTGTGGCGACAAATAGTTTGTAAACAGAGTGACAATAGAATGAATGGCGCCTGAAACAATGACCTTGGATACTAATGGGCCCAATTGGGGAACCATACATAACAATTTTGTGAGGCTCCTTTTTGGGGTGATCGCTAGAGAGATTGATCAGCAACCTGGGTCAGAGCAGTGTTGCGGAATGAACGTGTCATTGAAATAAATAACACGAGAATTCCAGATCAATCTAAAATATCTATACCTAACACCTGCATACCTATCCACCTTATACTTATATACCTACCTATAATATACCTACATACCCACCTACTTCTTTCCAACCGAGCAAGTCACGCCTAATCCGAAAGGGGAATGGCTTAATGGTATAATAGTAATAATAATAATCTAGTACAACGCGACGGCCCCCATTCGAGTATAGCGAAGCGAAGCGCTGCTTAACTTCAGGGATAGAAAAAAAAGCCCTAAATCAGGGGTCACGAGCGAGGGGAAATTTCTCGAGTTCGGCTCCGTTAACACGTGTGGATCGCTCGGTTCGTCTCTCCCACCAAGAGTCTCCACTCTACTCTAAGGGTTCGGGGTGGTGGTAAATTCTGACGTCATAGAATAGAAATTACCACCACCCCGAACCCTTAGAGTTGAGTGGAGACTCTTGGTGGGGGAGACGAAGCGAGCGATCTACACGCATTAACGGAGCTGGACTCGAGAAATTTCCCCTCGCTGGTGACGCCTGCCCTAAATAGTTTCACTATTTACTTTCTTAGGATACGGCAGATTTTTTAAAAATATATTTGGTTAATGAACATAATTAACCCCCTTCCATTACAATCATATGACATTACACTTTAAACTATAGTTAGTATTTTTTTGTGTAGTAATTATTATTAAGTAATAGCTATACTAATTTTGCTTTCAATTTTCAATGTTGTAACCCTAGCCCCACCATTTTGCAAAATTTAATCTTAAAAAGTACTATTTACACACACACACGCACATATGTGGGCGCTGAAAAGCGAAATGTCAGCCACTGGTTTAATAAGTTGTTATTTAGCTAATTTTTAATCAAATTTCAGAAACTAAATTAGTTAAAACATATTAGGTTATGTTTCATGACTAACAACTAATTAAATTTGACGGAGAATTAGGTTATTTTATGAAATTGGTGAAGAAAGAACTCCGTCATCAATTTGTCTAACAATGAATTAAATTGAACTAATTAATATTTAGAGGGTCACATAAAAAGGTAAAAAAATAAAGAGGCCCATGATTGTTACAAAACCTAGCCTTTACTGTGTATGAGTCAATCACGAAAAGTTCGAAAGGAAAGAAGATTGTTAAAAATCTAGCGAAACGAGCGTCATTTATCTCGGCCAGTATCTCGATAAATCCTCGCGTGGCATCATTAGCCGTGCTAAATCGAAATTACGTGAGAGCGCGTTTGCCGGCTCCTGAATGCTAAGTCTGATCGGTAAATATTCATTTAATGACTGTCAGTTATTTTTAGAACAAGTAGAATGCAGCGTATGTGAAGACGCCTGCTTGCTTCGAGGGTGGTTAAAATCGCACCTTTTCGTTTTGTACACCTGCGCGTACAATCGACATGGGGTACATAAGTGCACAAAAGAGCTCGTACACGATAGAAGACGAGAGCGTGCTTCGGTGTAAGCGTATGCGTTAAATGGAGTCTTGGTCAGAGCTGAAGCGATAGGGTCATTGTCCAGGCGGCGCCTAAGATCCTGAACGACCTGAGTCGGCCCTGAATAGTGAGGCAGGTCGTGCCAGCTCGAAAAAAATTCCTAATTTAATGGATCACTCCCCCTCACACACTATTTTATCTCTCCCTTTTTCTTTCTTCTTTTACTACCTTATTCCTTGATCGTCCCCTACTTACTGAGGCGGTATGTTTGCACCACAGCAAGATACGTGCAGCTCAATGCCGCACATTCTTCAAATTCTTACTGGATTATGACGTACCATGTCTGCGCATTTAGAAAAGGAATTAAAGATAAAATAATGATAAAACTAGGCGTTGATTCAGCGGAAGAATTCAACGTACAGTTTTCTTCCGGATTCTTCACGGTGAAAATACGTTGTTTTTTTAAATTTCTTTGACCACGCTAGCCATCATTACTGTAATTTAGAACACAGTATTACAAATTAACGAAAACTTCGTTTTAAAGAATTTTTTCTAATGTTTTTTGTTATGCCAAAATCTTCTAAACTGAATATTGCAACCTGCTCAATACAGATTGACGGGCTGTAATTACAAGACTGTATTTCAATAATCCTACGACTTTTTCACTTTTTGTACAAAATCTGCGCCTCTTCATTAAACATTAGACGAGATTTAAATGAAAATTGCCCTTTCCTGGCGAATGACCATTCAAGTAAAGTTTCAACAACTTTTCTTCGTGTCCTGTTAAATTTTTTAATTTTTCTGTCTGACTGAGCATGTCAGTTAAGTATGGCATTCAAACCTTTAACTGCTAGAAAAAGAAAAAACTACCATTTAAGTATTTAAAACTAAAGACTCTCTTAAACTAACAACTTAACAAAGAAACTTTGCTACTTGAGATGCATAATTATTGCCGCAGAAGTGGATGCCGCTAAGTACATATCAGCGCAAGAAGTTTCCCCGTAAAAGGCTCGCAATTTATCGAAATTGTTTGATGATAAGCATTGAATGAGTCTTCTGTTCAATTATGTGAACATTTAAACGCTATAAGACGTTTAATGTGAATACATTTAATGCCTTCTTAGGTTTCAGAACAGCGATGATCAAATAATATTTGCTATTTTTAATTTACTATTAATGTCGAGTTTGATTATAATACGTCTAACTAATTTTAATGCTAATCGGTAGCAGGTCCACTAGGAAAAATGCAGTTTCTTACCATAGAAGGAAAATACCTTTGTCGTATAAAATTTGATTGGCATTAAACGTAATGCATAATAGCTTAATTTAATAATTACTATACATATTCATATGACACTTGAGTATCGGCACATAATGGGATACTTAAATAATTGCCCATTTTGTAATACACTTATGCAACTAATGTAACTGTTCTGACGTGACGATAACTATGAACAACCTGATAATAGTAATATCTTTTCGAAAAAGAACATCAATTAAATTTCTGGTTTAGAATTTCCTTTGTGAAATAAAAAACAAAGTAACATGAAGATAAAAGACAGCGTGTTAAAAAAAATGTTAAGTATCTATTCTTTTCTTAGTTACAAATGTCAGCTATTTCACTACTTAAGGATCGTATTCGTCGTTCGGAATGCAAAAGTTTCAAGACCGTCGTGCCGTGTCGCCCACCTGTTCCAATCGGTCCGTTAAGGGTCAAGGCTCTCCCATAGGTTAGGTTCAAATCTTCGTTATGAGATATGAGAAAACAACGTGTTGAACTTCCTTAAACACATTAATTGGCCTTAGATGTCACTCTTCGAATGCTCAAACCAGCTGACTCTCGAGTATCAGAGACAACAAAATAATTTCCACATATATTCAAAAGACAACAATGATTTGAGTGAACCATTAGAAACAAGTGACACATTCTCCTGGTACTTGCTAATATTTTAATAACCGTATGGCAATCATCTTCACGAACGGTTCTTCAACGTAGAAAGAATAGAAAGAAAAATCTTCGAGCGAGTATTTAATGGTCTATACTTAGATGATCACTGCACCGTTATGAAATAAGGTTGTCGACTACACTATTGCCTGTTCAGAGTGTCACGAAGAATAAAATATTAATGCGTTGCCCAGAAGACTAGGAGAGAGCACTTGAGAAATCTAAGTGCAATAAAAGTTGCATTGATCTTTAATCTTAGATTTTTATTAAATTTTAAAGCATCAAGATTTATTTAGTGCTATTCTGCATCTGTCTTTTGAAAATCTAATCATAAGTTCTCACGTTAAAAACGAGAAACGTTACTTGTTGTCAATATTTCCCTCCTTAAGATATGGCATTCTGAAAATATAGAATGGCATCTTATAAAAGCAGGCTAGAACCATCAATAATAGCAATGATGGCTACAGCTGAATAGAATTCAATAGCTCTGAATAACATAGAATTTGTTTCCACTGCTTCAATTTCTAGAATTGTGTATAATTCATAAAGAATGGCATTTCTCAAGTTCTATAGGTCTCGCAAATGGGTTGAAAAATAGTTGCAAACATGTGTGTGATTTAATATTGAGAAACATCGTATTTTCTAGTAATGGAGAAGTTCCTTCTCAAGATAAAATTAAATATTGTTAATTTCCACTTCCCTCTTTAATTTATTTGTATTCTTAAGGTCGCCGACCGTGAAACCGCTCAACAGTGACCGGTACGAAACGATTTCGATTGAGAATCTCTTAACGGCAGTTTCGTATCCCTCGTAACCCTCAGTCAAAGAAAAGGTGCAGTCCATACGTGCGCTTTGCAATCTGAATGATTATAACGGTTTCCATGATCAATCGTGCGTGTGAAAATATCTAACAATCTAAATAAAAAACAATCTAAATCTAACAAAAAAGCAAGAAAAGTTTTGTTTGATTAACCAATAATTTTGTTGCTTCTGTTAGCAGTCAAACGTTTGATTATCCGAAATAAATGCACTTAGAAACTCTTCCTATCTACATGGAAAAAAGAAACAAAGTACATATCTACTAGTGGAACGCATATAATTGCTTTAAAAATCTGATTGATAAGTAAAAACTATTTTGATAAGACCAGTAACACTATTTCTGACATTTGAGGGACGATTCGATGCAGAATATCATCGAGCAGAGACGAAGATTAAAAGAATCAATAATCCTATAGAAATGCATACATATATAATCAGCCTCATGTCCTGACAACTGTTCTCAAGGCAATTTGAATAAACTTGCTGTTCATGTAATGTTGACGAAGTTTCCTGAGCATAAATATTTACATGAAGTATTTAAAAACGTCCTTCGCACAATTTTGCCCAATTAATTATACTTTCGTCGCGTCTGTCCCTGTTGAACAAATCCACTCAGTCTCGTTAAAGTTCAAACCACTTTTCTGTGCTTGCAATTATTTTTACTGCCAGTTTCCTTCAGTATATGTATCTTTATATATATATATTAGGGTGGGCCAAAAAAAACTTTTAATTTTTTTTCCTTAGGTACCATGAAAAGATGGTCAGAAATGACGAAAAAAGAAATCTGGTGAAGCTTGAGCTCTGAATATTAATATTAAGAGGTGGCGATTTGTGATTTTTGATTTCCCATTTAAATAACACAGGAATTAAAAAAAAAAAATTCGATTCTTAATGCGTTTGAACGAATAATTGTCTAGTGAAAACAAAAACTTATTCTTGTAGAGAATTTAACGATCTACAAAGAATGTCTGATATGATTTTTTGCTAAGTCGACTCATTCAAAAGTTATGGCAGATTGAAAATTAAAAAAATACTTTTTCATTAAATTTCCATCAGACTTTTGATCTCAAAGAGCTCAAAAGCATTGAACAGCTTCATTTTTGAGATCAGAGAGCTCAAAATAACATAAAAATTGAATTTCTGAGCTCGAAGAGCTCAAAAACATCGCAACCAGCGGCTAAATTGCAAACTTTCAATGACTGAAATTAGCGGGAAGTTGCAGGGATGGCCTTTAGGTCAACCGTTTTCCTTTTTTTTTCAATTCATTATTCAGGTAAAGTTCAGATTTTTTTAAAAATTAAGTTTCATAAAATTGGTTTTTCTTACGATATTTTGTAAGAATGTTATTGTTTTACCAAAAACATTCGATTAGTTTTACGAAAAATGAGATATTTCATGTTTTTGAGCCATTATTTTGTGATAGAATATGAAAAATTGTAAAAATTATCTTTTACGATTTAGAGTTGGACTTTAACCTCGAATAACTTTTGAAAGAGTCGACTAAGCAAAAAATCATATCTGACATTTTTCGTAGATCATTAAATTCCCTACAAGAATAAGTTTTCGTTTTGACTAGACAATTATTCGTTCAAACGCATCAAAAATCGAAAAAAAATATATAAAAATTCCTGCGTTATTTAAATGGGAAATCAAAAATCGGCACCTCTTAATGTTAATATTAAGAGTTCAAGCTTCACCAGAATTTTTTTTTTCGTCATTTCTGTCAATATTTTCATTGCATCTAAAGTGTTCAATGGTTTTGAGCTCTTTGAGATCAAAAGTCTGATGGAAGTTTAATGAAGAAGTATTTTTTTAATTTTCAATCTGCCATAACTTTTGAATGAGTCGACTTAGCGAAAAATCATATCAGACATTTTTTGTAGATCATTAAATTCTCTACAAGAATAAGTTTTTATTTTCACTAGACAATTATTCGTTCAAACGCATTAGGAATTGAAATTTTTTTTTTTAAATTCCTGTGTTATTTAAATGGGAAATCAAAAATCACAAATCGCCACCTCTTAATATTGATATTCAGAGCTGAAGCTTCACCATATTTCTTTTTTCGTCATTTCTGACCATATTTTCATGGTACCTGAGGAAAAAAAAATTAAAAGTTTTTTTTGGCCCACCCTAATATATATATATATATATATATATATATATGTTCGTATCTTTTCTGGGAAATGGTTCACGAATAGATCACTCAGTCTAAGCGGCGTCCAATGATCACGATTTACGGGTTAAGATATAATCTGGCCAAGAACTATTTTCGTGATTAGAGACTGACCTTATTGGATACACCAGATACCGACTTTAGATTTTAAGTATTTTGTTCAATACTCTTTAGTGTATGCTTCGCCTACGAAAGAGAGCAAAGCTTCAATTTGATCAGACCAATTCAACTTGACTCTCATTCGCCCCGTATTCAGGCGTTACTCTGACCGTTGCAATTGACTTTAACGCAATTGATTGCCTCTCGGCACCGTGAAGCAATGTCAGTTCAAAGACCTTCCAAGAATCCAAGCTCACGCAAACTGTTTTACGCCACTGTGGAATTTCGCAATTTTCTCTTCTGGTTTTCTGATCTTTGATTCAATGTTAATTAATCCTTTGTAACTGAGGTCACCGACAGTAGCTACCGTAGACTGTGGGAATTTTTCGCTGTAGCTAAAGCATTATTCATTGTTGCCGGAGCGTTAAACTTCCCCTTTGCATGTTCTCTTTTTCCCTCCTCCACTCGAGCGTTGACCATGCTTCCATGACGGTTTCATAGTTTCCAACCTGACAGATTATATGAACAATAATACGCAATATATTAAGGATAGATATGTTAGATCTTTCAAACACTTGAGAAAGATAATAGTCCTATTGTTGATAGTGTCTCGTGATCGAATATTATAGTTAGTTCATCAGTCATGTCCTGGAAATTCCGTTGAAAAAAGGTATAGTATGTGCAAAAATGAGAAAATAAAACAATTGCCTTCTTCTTTTAAAGATAAATTTTTTACTGTTCAGGGCAACGTAATCATTCGTAACGAATAAAAATGTGTCCCACCTAAACATTTTTGAATGAGGTGATAACCATTTTATAAGTTAGCGTTATTCTCTAGAGCGGACATGTTTTTTCTAGAGAAGATTAAGAGGGATATTATAATAAATTTGTAAACTCCTGTAGAAGAGGATACATGGGAACAATCCTTAAAATTGAAATTTTGACCTTGACCTTGATAAATTTTCAAAGTACATCGCAATTACCGTTAGAAGAAGTCTAGTTGTCAAAGAAATTCAAACCACTTCTGAATAAATATCAATGACGAATTGTTTGCAAGAAGACACTTTCTCGAGCAACCGCTTCATAAGCTCAGATTTATGTATAGATCATAATAACCCACAAACCCACATGGTAAATACAGAATCTGTAATACTGAAATAGTTGATTTGTATCAAAAGAAAGTATCAATATGCGTTGTTTTAGCTACAAAATTATTGTTTGCTATAACAGAAACTGGTTACGTAAATCATAGAATGCTGAACACCTGTAATTTTGATTCGAGTGTGGAAGTGCCATTTATATTTTTGCAAATGTTTTTTTTAATCCAATAAAATATATGGCTCAAGAAGTTTATGAAAGCTTTTCCCGAAGGTTCCTTTCACTCTAATATCGGAGAATCAATAGAAAACAAAATTCTCAGAATCTGTAAAATAATAAGTACTCTTTCATCCAGAGGCGGGAAGAAGGCTCGAAAAAGATTTATAAAAGCTGTTAGAAGTCTCGTGAAACGTGAAAACTAAAATTTGCAGAAAATGTCGAGAATGCCTCATGTAAACACATAATGGAAATTCTCTTCCACTTTATCCTGCGAATTGATCTCTCCTCTTTCTTTGTCTTGTCCCTTTATCTCCTTTTCTCGGAGCTCTCAGGACTCTGAAAGTCCAGCATAGTATCGTACGCGTATTTCTTACTGCTGCGGCATTCAGATGATCTGGCACTAGCAACACGAGACGCTCGGATTGGACGAATATAGTGGAAGAGAGGCGCGGAAGGAAAATGCGAGACACGAGAAATAGGAGAAGCGAAAGAATGTTGGAAAACTGACGGAAGAAAGAGACTCAATGAGAGAGGAAATGGAAGCAGAAAATTGAGAGAAAGAAGAGAGATACGGTCCAGCTTGCAAGTATATCTGCTGCTGCTTCATAGTTTGTGGAACGCGCAACGGTAACCGCTTGGTCGACTCCACCATTATGACCAAAGACCGTTACACTTATGGGGACAAACATACTCCATGTGTTATTATTGGCATTACGGCTTTAGCAAGGACCTGCAAGCAAGAAAGGAGGGAGATTGAGCATTACTTTACCATAAGGTGAACGTGTCCATGAGTAAATAATAGCATACCATAATTTACCTCGGGTACCTCCTACTTTCGCGGAACAGGTCGAAGTGCGGAGGAAACGCAAAACTGCTCATTATTGGCTTCTCATCGCCAACACATTAATATTTCTTAACTAGATTATGGCATAACTGCAAAAACATTATATAAATCCTTTCAGGAGATAAGCTGGGTAAGATATTCAAAAGACTTTTATGTAAATTAGACTTCCCATATATTATAGTGTAGAAAACTATAAGGGCATTTTGGATTGCTCAGCTCTCTCTAAGAGAGATCTATCTCTCTCTCTGTCTCGCTTATGATATCATATAGGCAGGAGGAAACCTGCTTTGCTGTGCAACCAGCTGTGCAACCAGAATCGTTTCTGAATCTCATCTTCTCAAGTAGAAGGTTTACATTCAAAAGGTTACCATGAAATTGGATCAAGTCTTTAACACATAGATACCGCAAAGTGTCTTGTGTGACTTTCTCCACGAGTTTTTCTGGACGGATAAAGATAAATTCCATCTCCTATCTTGAATTCCATCATCTATTACTTTGCAGAAATGGAAACTACTTTCCCGAAGGCTTACCTTCATATACGTGACGTGCTTCACGTAACCGTTACGAGGCTTTTATTTGTGCAGCAATATTATTTTTGCAAAAATGTAACAAGGGGAAAAAATCGGCTGCCACAAATCGCTTTGTACCACTTAGCGTACGCTGCTGTGTGGAACAGAGTATGCATAAACGACAACAAGAATCTAGTGCCGGTCTAGCGACGCACCGTTAAGACGCGTATCGCGGTTTTCTTAGCAGATCTTGGTGAAAAAAGGGATTATTGCACACATATTTGACGGCCGCGATCTGTATTTCTGGTTGCGGTATATCTCCACTTATCTCCCATTCCTTCCTGGCTTCCGTGGCGAACGCTGGTTTAACGCCAATTTAACGACAAGACGCGGCACCGTTAGCACTTGCTTCCTTACAGAAAAAACTTAATCTCATAAGGAACCACTCTAACTGGATTGAATTACTTGACTACCTCCTCTAAACAACCCAGCGTATGTGTTACAGCTTTCGCATAACAACGTTCTTTCAACATTCCATTATTATCAACCGTTTTCCAAGTTTTACCACATAGTAAAACTATTAAACCCTCCACTCAAGAACAAACTCTAATCTCAGTTACTTTAATGCGCATCTATTTACGAAACAAGTTTCTTACTTCAAGAACTTTATTTTACTGTAAATTTTATTCTAATTCGTTCAACTTGCGAATTCCTATACTACACTGTTAGAAAAATCTCTACTAAATTTAGTATACATGTAATGGAAGCAAGAATGCATAACCTGAAGTTAAATTTAGTATATCAGCGTAGAGTAAATTTAGTATATTCATACTGAATTTAGTATAAACGTACATGAAATTTAGTATACGCGTGTACTAAATTCAGTATAAATATACTAAATTTACTGTACGCTGGTATACTAAATTTAATTTCATGTTGTGCATTTTTGCTTCCATGACATGTATGCTAAATTTAGTAGAGATTTTTCTAACAGTGTATGTTTTGACTAGCAATGAGTTGTAGTCATTCAAGTCGGCAACTTCTACTGATTTTGACAAAGCGCAATTGCAAATTATATATGCGCTTACTTCTTGTACTACTTTTATTTTGAATTCAATTCAATGATATTTGCTCACTATTATTGACTCAATGATGCCTCATGAGTTGATCCAAAGATGTTATCAGTGCTTAAGGAAAATACGTAATCTTCCAAACAATCCAACCTTAGTTCGAAAACGGTGTCAATATATGTCTAAGGTATACTCAACATGCATGAAAAATAAAAATTAGATCATATAAATAATGAAATATGATTGGGAACTAGTTTTTAGCTACTTATGTGCCCTTATTTTTGTAACTGTAGTTCAAACTTAGAAAAAATCTGTGGATAAAGTAATTTTTTCACATAGAAACAAAAGAAGATGCAAGAAAGTTGACATGGTATCCGAACTCAATGTGGTGAGTAAATCTTACCACGTGAAGGTAATTTTTGTTGCAGGTAAAGATTACTCTGAAATGGGATTATACTTTGTTTTTTCTGTAAACCTAAGTGTTTACTGTTAACTTTAATTCAAATATGTGACAATACAATGTGGCTAACCTTATAATCATCGAAACCATTCTTATCATCCATTCATTAGCGCTATGTACACATAGCACTAATGAATGGATAGGTGCGATTTACCGTGGTTCTACTGGGAGCCAGTATCATTTTCATGGATGTTAGCTGCTCCCAGGGGGACCCTCCGGTGGTTATTTAACCTGTTTCTTCATTATCTATCTACGTATGACGTTATGTGCCCCTTCTCTCCAATCTACCCGATCTTTATCCTCATCAGTCTGTATAATTTATGCACTCTTTTTTTTCTTTACTGTACACGCTCTCCGCCCACTGAATAAAAAGCCATTCGTATTTTCTTGATTTTGTTTCATTTCCATTTTTCAATAACCCAGCCAGTCTGATGTAGCTTCAACTAGCTATTAAAATATCCATCCAATATATAGTTCAATTTGTTTATAAATTTTAATAATCTGATTGTAAATTTTTACTGGTAATATTTTACGTTTAAAAATATCGTAACGGTTTTTACCATACATAAAAAGTATAGTCGCTGTTCATCTTTTCAATTCAAAATCATTACCATTCCCAAGCGTTCGTTTACACATGTCATACGTGACGTAAATTATGAAGGCTCATAAATTTCCGTAACTATTATTTTACGTCTTACAAGCCTATTCCTAAGTCGTAAATATTTCGTGTAAGCAACGGTTACGGATTCGGTGAGAGCCGATAGCCTAATCCCGTTGAAAAACGAACGGAAATGAATCGTTCAAATTCTAGTACGCGCCTCCCGCTATTGTTTTTCATTTCAATCGAACTAGGTCAAGGCACATCAATGCAAATTGTTCCGTAAATAAATTATTCTTGAACATTAAAGCCATTTAAAATTTATATTGAATTCTGATCTACAGTGAAATTTTTCTTGTTGTGAGAAAACCAGAAAATTATGAAAAAAATTTTAGTCATCGGTCGAATTAAATATAAATCAGATGTTCCATTTCCTGTAGATTTTTGGACGCTGAATCCAAAAGGGGTAAGCGATATCTTTCTGCCTAACCTAAATTAATTTTTTTTCACTTGAATAGTCTAATTTTTAAAACTTCGAATTTTTATATTATGACACGCTTGAGTTTGAAATTTTTCCATTTTTATGTTTATTATTTGGTTCTAAATTTTGATTCCTTCAAAGGAGCCTGCACAAAATGTATGGAAAAGAATTTTTTGTCCGACCTTCCTTGAAAACGTGCAATTGCATGCACGCGAAGCAGGCGTAATGTGGCTGCTTCCAGCCCAGTGACGTTCGCATATGAGCACTCCGCCGCCGGGCCGACATAAAACCTTACGCCCGCTACTTGCAACTTTACGCCCGCTACATAAAACTTCACGCCGCTACACATAGACTGCTCCACTCAAGTGAGAATATGGAAAAATCTGAAATTGTTGAGTACACCAAACATTCTCTATCTGCTTTACATGCTTGTTCTCAAGAGGGGGGGGGGGGGGTAGGACAAAAAATATGGTGTGTAATGTGTATCAAGGGCGTACGGCTATATTGCCTCGTGTGACTGATGCCCTCGCTTCGCTCGGGCGACCAGTTCACACTCATCTCCAGTGGAACATGAGGGGAACCTTCCGTGATTGTTATTTTTAACAACAATTATCTCGTAAACCATAAGAGGTAGGTCAAAGAGAAAGTAATTTTTTTTTTAGTACCGTATATACTACAATATAATATGACATCCATATTATGAACTGAAAGCGATTTTGACCTATCTCTTACGGTTTATGTGATATTTATTGATGACAATAACAATAACGGTAATTTTTGTTTGGAAAGTTTCTGGAACGTTCTTGAGCGGCAGATATTTTACATGTTCCGGGAACGTTCCGAAGATTCCCGCGGAACCCAACTATTTTTTACAAACGGTTTACTTTCACCTTAAATTGATTTTAAACAATTAGATATATATTTGGCTAAATTATGAGTTGGAAAACCTACTGCGGAAATAATCAACCGCCATTTTAAGTCTGGTTTATGGAATTTTGGGAGAGCATATGCTTGAGAGGCAATACTTTTGTGTGTTTTTAATTTGTATGCCATGCTTTCATTTATGAACCTTTTTGTTTCCCATCTAATTACAATCACAGTAAATCCCAGAGATATTATTTATCTGAAGTTGGATAAAAACGCTGCAAACAATTGAAAACTACAATTATCCGCTGGCAGATAATTTTTATCAGGAGGTGGATAAAAATTATCCGCCGTCGGATAATTGTAGTTTTCAATTGTTTGCAGCGTTTTTATCTAACTTCAGATAAATAATATCCCTGGGATTTACTGTGATATCATAACATGTTTTCTCCAGAGTTGGAACAAGACTAGTTTTGATAATTGTGTATGAAGCGTCATTTTTTAATAGATTTTCAACAGTTGTTATATAATCATTTCTATTTGCAGCTGCGGTTAAATTACCTCTATAAGCTTTCAATACTATTAAATCTCTATGTTTATTTTGAAATTTTTCAGTAGGCTCATCAATTTTATTTGTATTATTAAATTTATTTATAAAATTATTATTTAAGATTATTTGAGTTGTAGGTTTTCTAATATTAAATTTTAATTCGTCATTTTCTACATTTTTTGGTGCAATTTTCAATATTGGCTATGATCTTATTTGGCAGTATTTTGTTAACATTGATAGAAATACCATGATGATTTCCTGATGCTATAATTTCTGCAATTTCATTTGGGATTTGTGTATTTGATACATTTTTGTAATCTGAAATCTGAATATGCTACTTTTGACTCCAAATTTCTTTTTTCTTAATAAATCAAACTTTTTAATATATTTTTTTCTTCTTTCATATTTTAATTCATTAAGACTCAAATCTTGTAAGTTGAAAAAAGTTTGAATTGAAATGTCTTTTACAGTATCTGATAAATGAATTGTAAATGATTGGATAAATGTCCTAAATCTTTTATGTTTCTAATTAAATTATTAATTTCATAATTTAAGCATTTTTTTAAAAATTAACTTCGTTTTTTCAAATTTTGGAATTAATTCATAATTTAAATTATGTATATTACATTTATTTGTTCGATGTTGAATATGTGCTGGAATCAGGGTTTCTTCTCTAAATCTGATGAAGAAAGTGAATTGCTCCTCCAGATTAACTAAAGTTCTATTGGTGCGTATCCAATTTCTTCTAGGTTGTCTCGGAGCGTCTCCATAAAAAAAAAAAATTGATTAGCATTTCGAACTCGAAAGTTCATTGCATCACTACCCGATTTGGGTAGTGTTTCTAGGTGGATAAATACTACCAGTGTGGGTCCACCACACCCACGACGGGTCAACAACACGCAGTATTCCCCGAACGGTCACCCATCCAAGTACTAACCGCGCCCAACACTGCTTAACTTCAGTGATCTAACGGGAACTGGTGTTTTCAGCGTGGTATCGCCGCTGATAAGACATATATATAGAAATATATTGCGTCTCCATACTTTCTTTATATGTAGTAGTAGTAGTAGTAGTAGTATGTATGTATATGTATGTATAGTGTATAGTGTGTGTATATATATATATATATATATATATATTACGTTCAACGCCGTCAAGGCGGACGTGGACTTCTGAATCTCCAGTGTCTTCACAATCGAATTGTTCTAAGTACAGCTTACATCGTTGCGAATGGCAGAAATTCTCTCCCAAAGATGGTCAGGAAACACGAGATGATTGGCGAAGGAGCGTTCCTCTGCATGCAAAGCCGCGGAGCAAGCGGCCGAGGCCCGAGACACTTGGCCTGAATTTGAACATCAGAAGTGAGGAAAGTGCATTGCTCCATCTAAATGCTTCTCGTCTAAAAGCCGTAGCAAAGAAAGCAGAGGTTAAAAAATTTCACCAACGGCTACTCGACAAGAAAATGCACGGAAACTTTCACAGAAATGTAGAAAAAAAAGTCCTTGTCGAAGGAGCAAACTTTTACTTTCCTCAAATCATCAAAGCTTAATTCAGGTACAGAGGGTTTCATTTTTGCATAAAAGGTCGGTGTCATTTCCACCTTAGCATACCATGACCGCATTTTATGTCAAGAAGGTCCCAGTGATAGGTGCAGGGCGTGTCATGCACACGCTGAGTACCTAGAACACATACCATCGGGGTGTTCGACCCACGCAGGAACGACGTATATCTATACACATAATGCGACCCTAAGGGTGCTGTATTACTATCTTTGTCGCTCTTACGGAGTTTATCGCGACCCCGCCCTGCCGAACGCTCCAAGGGAGATAGAATCAATTATCCGAAACGAGAAGTGCCAAATTTTCTGGAACTACGATTTTCGGGCAGCAGTCTCCGTTGCGCACTCGAGGCCTGACATTGTTCTCCAAGACTTCTAGAAACGAACTAAATTCGTGATCGAATTTTCGGCTCCGTCCGAATACAACATCACTGCAAAAGAGAAAGAAGAAGAGGAGAGGTATCAAGACCTTAAAAGAGAGCTGCAACGACTGTACCCAAAATATTCGGTGCGAGTAATTGTCCTTGTGATAGGTGCTCTCGGAGATGCGAAACTATCACTGGTCCGTAACGTTAAGGGGATTTATCAGCGTTATAAAAAGGAATTCCAGTTTCCGGCCGCACGGTTGAATATTTTGGTCTGATATTTTGCATACCAAGGGCACCTCAGTCAGAGATTCTTGCATTTTCATTTGTTTATGTATTATATGTTTACTGGAAGTATGAGAAAATCGAGATTTTTTACAAAATCATTCTTTATTCTTCAATAGCGGTTTGCATGTAATGAAAATCATCTTAAATCGACGCAAGAGTACTCCCAGAATGCAAATAATTTGAAACTTGAATTTCATTTTATAACGCTGATAAATCCCCTCAAAGCCATACCCACTTGCCGAAAATACGTCGAGGCACTTGCGAGATGGATGAAGAAAGCTGTCATCCTTGGGTCGCTCCGTATCTTCAAGACCAACGAGGGTTTTGCCGGCCGGTGGTTGTGATTTCGTCGTGCCCTGTGACCACCCATCTCACGGTTGTGAGACGCGGCCATAGGTGTAATTTACCGCGGTTCTACCGGGCGCTTCTGACATTTGTTAGATGGCAGTTGCTTTCAGTGGGACCTTGCGGTGGTTGTTTAACTCTTTTTTTAAATTATATATATATATATATATTATATCCATGACATAGTGTGCATTCATACACTTCCACCCGTCTTTCTTATTGCCATGCACCAGCGTGACACACAAAATCATGTGACTTCCATTTTTCGTATAGTGGTTTAGAAAGATTGCAAAGCTTTTGTACCGAAATGTACATTTTATTTTCGCTTCTGACAAAGAAGCGAAATTTAATGCAGCGACTTAGAAATACTGTAATTTTGTGTATGTAATATTTATATTTATTCCAATCAGAGATTTTAGGCTGCATTTTCATAATCACTATTCGACTTTTTCTAACCGTACCTCGATTATCCCCAAACTTGTATATTTTATTTCCATTATGGATATGCGATAAAAGAAATATTAATTCCAAAAGTCTTTCCGTGTATATTTTGTGCGGACTTCTTTAAAAATTTTCCGCATTGGATTTGCAAACTTAAATTTTGTTTTGCATACTTCAAATTATAAATTATTCAGTTTTGAAGTTCCAAATTCAAACATATTTCTCTTCGCGTCTTGAAAGAATATTTTCGCACAACTTAATATTGGGCGTTCAAGAAACAAAGGAGGAGTATATTGCTTAGAGGCAATAATCGCGTGCGTCACTCAATTTTCACGCGGGTGCGTAATGCGTTGTATAATGTGATGGTGTCGAGGATGATCCGAAGGTAACCAGAGGATAACGGTACAGTCGAAACCTTCCGTGCCGTTTGACTCACCGCTAGGTGTTCACAAAACAATTAATCACGTCTCACGCCCATTGCGCAACCAGTTGCCCCAGCTCGAGCTTACCAAACATCTCACCTCCCGTTCCCGTTAGATTCGTAAGGAAAAGAGTAGAAGGAAAAACTCGACGTCTTCGATCATCTTTTTTAGCTTCTCCTGCTTCTTCATCATAATTGTCATAATCCAATTTCTTTGTCTACTTATACACTCCTACGCCGAGTCGCCATCGTGATCCAGGAAAAACGAATCTAACCCAAGGCCTCCCGCGAATTCACGATCGCTTGTATGAACAGGTTTACCGACCTCGAGATATTCAAGGTTCAGACATGTTCTAGCCGATCGTGACCACTATATTCTATTTGATTAATTCAAAGGTTAGATTGAGAAATCGCTTTACCAAACTGATCGAGTCCTAGGTTAAGAAATGTATGTACTGCTTTTTGCCTTTGCCAACTTTGAATTGATTTTAGTTGATACCTAGTTGGATAGGGAATATTGATGTAAAGTAGTTAGATTGGAGCAAAACCCATCGACGAGAGCCATAATAGCACCATTGTCTTCGCTTTTTTAACCCAGTATCTATTATCGAATTCCAGTCGTTCTTGCTCCCAAGATATCGCCCATGCACATACGCTGAGGTCTACTCTTCTTCTCCAACGCTCGTACTCACGCAGTTGAGAAGGCAAAGGGAAGAAAAGAAAGAAGGATCTTGCGGTCCTAGCCTTGCAAACGTGGCTTCAAGTAACATCAGTCTTGAAGAATCAGCAAGATGCTGCGGGCTGGGTGTTTCTTTGGCGTCTTGTAGCAGAATGGAACTAGTGGAGCGCAATGCACGCTTCAGCATGGTGGGATGGCGAAGAGAAGAAACAGAGAATCAAAGCTGGAGACTAAAATGAGCAAAGCCAACAGAAAAGAGAAGAGAGGAACTTGAAGGAAGACTACTTGTTCCCTTGCTCGACAACAAGTCTCAACGAGAGCCCAGACCCGTATTAAATATGATGAAATATGCATCCCATATACACACGTATAAACTCCCGCTTAGAAATATACTCGAGTCGACCGAATTTGCCATATCCTGATAGTTTGATTATGATGCTTGATTTTTAAATAGAAATTCAAGTCTTGAGCTTTTCGAAATTCTATGACCGTTTTTGAAGCAAATATTTTTTTAATGGAAAAATATGATCAAAATTAGGTATTAATTATCAATTAAATCAATTTGCTTCTTTGTTGGGTATCGACATAATTATGAAAGAAAAATAGATCATGAAAACTTCAATAGTGCGGAATGCGAACGGCAATTAAAGTGCTCCTCGTTGATTAGTAAAGGAATCAATTCAGCCAATACCTACGCTTGCAGACATGTAGCGAACCGGTGAAGATGTAGTTATTATTCGGTGTATGAGTTCATGTACACATATACAGGGTGTCCCAGAGTCAAGTGTCCGGACTTTTATGACTGCATAAACTTTGAAAAAATAAATCTAAAATTCCTTTTCCAAAAATCAGTTGAAGTTTTAGTTTTTTAGTTATAAAATATTTAAGATGAACCAATCAGGAGCGTTGTATAAACAGTCGTGTGTGCGTGAGCGGGATTCCAAAGCAGTATAATCGAAGCTCTTGATTGGTCCAGTTTAAATATTTTACAACTAAAAAACTAAAACTTCAGCTGATTTTTGAAAAACGAATTTTCTATTCTTATTTTTTTATTTTTATACACACCGAAAAAACGATATTCTCGTTTTAATAATTTCCCACTAATTTTAAGAATATTTGCAACTTAAATAGGCGCCAAGAATATATTCTTAATGTACGATGGAGGCCCTCTTACCTTAAGAATATATATTCTTGTCTAATTGTGAAATTCCCCACTAAGTTTAAGAATAGTTGCATCCGAAATCTGTCGCAGTAATTGTATAATAAGTGACGAGATCGAAGAAATGCAACCAATTCTGAGGATAAATCGCATGTTCACATCTCTAACTATATCTATTTCTCTTTGTAGAGAACGTTAAAGTGAGGAAAGTTTGATGTCACACGTCAACGAATAAATAATGTAGAGAGGTTATGTCTCGGTGTGGCACGTTGTTATTCAACCTCAATGTGACATCAGACCTTTCTCACTCTAAGATTTCCAGTAAAGAGAAGGAGATGGATGTGCGCACGCGATTTACCCTTAGAATTGGTCGCGTTTCTTCGAGCTTGTCACTTATAACGAATTCGAAAAATTGATCGAAAAGCACGTCGCGCAAAACATTGTAAGAAATGATTGAACAGAGCAAGGCGCATTTTCCTCTTAAATTAAGAATTTCTCTTGCTTCATTAAGAATATTACTAAGAATACGCCTGTAAGAATATGACATTCTTGATATTAGAATATCGTTTTTTCGGTGCAGCTATGTAAGTCCGGAAACTTGAGTCTGGGACACCCTGTATACGCCTGTTGGTAGCTACGACAGCGCCACCAATTTTGAACTATTGGGAAGATATTTTTATTTCAATTAAATATTAACGAAAAATCTTATAGTAAACAAATAATTTTAAACCAAGGATTAACATTTTTGATTAAAATGAATTGATATTCACTGCTTTTTTTTATAAACGTTGCCCAAATAACTTCGAGATACCCAATAGTTCGCGTGACAGATGGCGCTGTTGCCAAAGACACAGAGGTATCCTATATGCGTATAGGAGCGTGTGTATGTAGAACCATTTAATTCTCTCATCCGGGTGGTCCTGAATCTACTTTAAAGCGAGTCCGGCGTGATCTCGAGGTCACTTATTGAACTGCAGAAGGTCCCATTTAGTTTTTCAATTGAATTTTGTGATAATTATCTAACATCTTTCATATTTTGTCTTGCAACTTAAATTCATAGATGTTACATGCGATGTTATGCGGCTGAGTGAATAATAGATTATAAATAAATATAAGGATGTAAAATGACATACTTAAGACCAGTACAAACATTGTATTGGTCTGAAGTATGTTTTTTTACATATCCTTTCATTTAATTATTATGATTTCTTACAATTCTTCATGACTGCGTTGTTTGCAACTGAAAAAATGATAGAGCCAGGCAAAAAACCCAACACGTTGCAAACAATTGGCAACTACTTTGAAGGTTGTCTTGAGCTGACATAGGAACATAAATCATACCTTAAACTCTACCCTATAAGTAACACTCCGTCCTCATTAAATTTTTTGAAGATTTGTAATACAGAAGACTCAAAAATTGTTTCGTGACCAATAAATCGATCCTCAGGACAAGCAACTATAACGGTTTCGCAATTCATGAGTCATGACTCACGACTAAGATAGTAAGTCGGTCCTCTCAGTAGATATCATCCAATTTGGCTTTGATTTCTCTTGATGGACATTGCTCCGGAAATCCAATGTGTGCATCAGTCCACCTTAATTTATTCCTTACTGATCGCGATTCAATGGATGCGTATATCACTGATAGGTGATTGGCTGGAAATCTAGCACGGCTGTTGATGGCTGAGAAGACCTAACTGTTAATGATGCCGGAGACTGTCGCTGTAATTACGATAATAAACCACGAACTCTATGAAAATAAGCAAGCGGATTCGGGAACCCCGATGAGGATAACGGGTTCAGCCGCAGCCGGTAACGAAACTCAAGGATGCGAGATGTTTCTCGAATTACGTAATTGAATAATGGGTCTCTTCCTTTATTTCTTTTGATATACCGCAGATGAACTTGACCGTAATATACATATTATGGACCATCCGAAAACCGGCTTACGAAATTTCACGCGTTCTTCCAAACATTTTTCTTTCTGACATTTCCTTTTTATAGAATAGAGCATATTTTTAATCTTCACTATCTACATTTCATACCTGTCCATTCACGGGGGTGCCTAGCGACCTTGACCGCTAGTTTCATTGCTCGGAAACGACCGCATATTATTTACTTTCTGAGCAGCAATTTTTCCTACTTTATAGTTTTAGTAAATAAATGTATTCAATGACCTAAATAAATCTTGATATCATATGAAGTTAAAAATGAGAAATTCTCTTACTATTATAATGTCATAACTTCTAAATACAATTTTAAGAAAGAAAAAAAAAGGAAACAATTTTTTTAATTTTAAACTAAAGTAATCAATTTTAAATACATCCATTTTCTGATTTGAATAGTCAAGAATTGAACAATTAAAAATTTCAACACTCAACAATTAGAATGGTATTAGAAGTACCTATAATTCTGAAAAAATGTAATTGAAATCGTAGCCGTTTTAAAGAATTTCAAAAAGAACTCGTTCAATATTGTAAAGCTAAAATGAATAAGTAAGAATATTCTAGCTTTATAAACGCACTCTTCTAAAATAGAGTAGTTTCGTAGGCTAAGAATAGATAGATATCACTCCCTCGGCCCTTTAAACTGATAAGGGCAGTAGACTGTACTGTTTTATCTTGGGACCGACCCGGCAGGGCCTCGGCCCCAACTTGTCTGATTGCTGCGGCGTCAACTTGTGTTTCATTAAAATAAACTACCTGACCAGATCTACAAATCTGCGTCAGAACAAATTAAATTAAAGTGACTTCTAATTCAGACCGTCACAATATCACATTATTTCATACACGGAAAAAATTAGTTGTTGAAATTTTGAATGACTGAGTCAACTACTCTAAGATAGGGCTAAACGTATGTCATAAATTGGAAGAATCGCCATTAGGAACTTGATTGATACATGTTTAAAAAGTAGAAGAGTTGTCGAAAGTACAAAATAATTTCAATGAAAATTTCAAGACCAGAGGAATAGAGTTCTTGAAACACTGATACACTAATGCTTCGAAGCCAGTCAATGAAACTTTCGTTGACTCCTAACGAGTTTTTAGAAAACAGTGTAGCCAAGTTGAAAAAATATATATTTCGCGGGTATAATTATACTATATTGATATTCACATAGCCTTACACTTAAGTTATATTTATTTTCACAGATACACACGAACCTATGAAAAATCGAAACAAATTTTGCGGTGGGATTCGAACTACCTAACACCTATGTCTATGACGCATCGAACGCAACTTATCCCTAACAACTAGACCCCACGGCTAACTTAACACATTGAATGTTTTGCACAAATCCCAGTGAAGAGCCAAATTTAAATCCGCGCTCATTTGTTCATTGCCGGTGACCGCGACTCCATTCAGACTTATACATACACCACTTCACCTGAGCGTCACTACGTGTTAACACAAGCATCCAATGTGACTGCACATTGTGAATATATGTGACGTGCGCCGAAGAAAGGGGGCTTCCTCTGGAAAAATCAAAATCGAGGGTTTTACACCTTTCGATAGTTTTTGAGTTGCTCTTTTTAATGAAACCATCACAAAAAAATTCCGAGCGTTATTGTTGCTAATAATTGAGTTGATGGGTACCCGAGAAATCGTGCTTTCGCTCGAGAGTTCGAGATCCCGTGAAACACCTCCCACCACTCACCACTACATCTTCGCGTCTCATCTTTACCCCCTCCGTGAGCAGCGCCGCTATATGCGTGAGAATGTAGTGGCAAGCGGAGAGGGAAGATTTCGTGCTCTTCCCTCTCTTCTAAAAGTCGCTTCTATCGGGTCGACTTCGACCGCTCCCCGAGTCGAAATATAGGCCCTACTTTTATGCTCTAAGTGGAAGTATTGCCTCTACTTTGAAGCTGCTTATTCTACTAGCTCCTAGTTAGACGCTCCTGAAGATATTTTTTTTCTATTTTGCTTCTACATAGGTCTTAGCCCCTACATTGAAGATCTTGCCTCTACGTTATTGAGTTTCATTATCATCTCCTTTACACCTCTATAATCTTCACAGAATTTTTAAGTTCTCTTTTAACGCTCTGTAACTTTTTGTATATTTTCAACTCCCCCGTAGACACTTTTTAATCTCTAAATTTCAAACATAATTTTTTCACCTTCTCGGTAAACACTTCCTAATCTCTATATAACATTTTATAATAATTTTTGTAAACAAAAATGAGATACAAATTTTGATATAATATCAAGACATTTATTTCAGAGGAAACTTAGCTTAACACTAATGTTTTAACTTTTCTTTATCATGGTATTTATCTTTGTTGTAAATTATAATTTTAAAATTTGTTAAGTCGAATGGAGGGTCTAGAATGAAAGTTCTAACTTCAAAAATCGATCTTTTCACATTTTTGTTGCAAGCAAAACGCTAAAATATTTGTTTTTCAAATCCAAAAACTTAAGGGATATTCAAAATTGAAACTTTTGGTCCTTTTTT
This sequence comes from Andricus quercusramuli, assembly GCA_932178445.1. Taxonomy (NCBI): domain Eukaryota; kingdom Metazoa; phylum Arthropoda; class Insecta; order Hymenoptera; family Cynipidae; genus Andricus; species Andricus quercusramuli. Next base: position 29,917 of record CAKNXH010002051.1, on the reverse strand, counting down.
CTTAAACTTTCATAAATTTGGTGATTTTCGTGATATTAAGGTCAATTTTTTTTAATTATTCGTAACAGGGCGCAGTTTAAAATTTTTTTCTTCAAAACTGCGTCCCATTGCGAATAACAATTTGTTTAAGAAAACTAGACCAAAATTTTCAATTTGGAATATTTCCTAAGTTTGTTTATTTTTTCAATAATTATTTTATGTTTTTTCTTTCAACATCTAAGAGATCGGATACTAGAATTTTCAGCGAAACTACTAACAATAGCTGGAATTCTTCAGATGATTTGACATGGAATTGCTCTTATATATTTTTTAATCCGTAGAGTAACTTCTTTTATTAAATAGAAATGTCGTCAATTGAATAAAGAGGTTAAAATTTTAACTGTTTATTTTAAACAATAATTATCGAAAGTAGTATTGAAACTTTTTTGCTCTACAGCCATATTTATATTTCGAAAAAGAGTATATCTGCAGAACGAACTGCGGATAGCGACTACTACGTACCTATAACTGTCTAATATTATCTTCATATATATCTTATTTTGCTACAGTCGACACCATGTGCCGTTTGTCTGATTGGACGGTTTGTAACGACAATAGTCCCGAAAGTAGACACACGGTTAGAAATGAGGAAATAAAAATTTCTCTGATTTAATTAGAACTGGAATCTAACAGCTTTAATGTAATATTAACTTTGATTTGTTGACTGCACTCGCTTTGCAATTCGTATACAGTAACTGAAATTTTAAGTTTTCACGCTCAAATATGGCGCCGTCAACTTGACGCCTGCGCTCCCGTAACAAATGCTTTGTTGTTTCCTCCCAGCTCGAACACCGCAGTTTGTAAAAATGTCAATTTTAGTGGATATAGTCCAAGAAAATATCTTTGTTTTCGTGATAAATAATAAAATAATAGTATATAAAATGGCTCCAAGAGAAGAGAAGTTTGCGCTGGTCTGGTGGATCGATGGTAAAAAACAAGATGGCATTCAGTTCTCAATGATTCCGAAAAAAATTAGAGAAGTAGGCTGAGTAGCTAATTTGAAGTCAAATTATATGAAAGAAAAAAAAACAATTCAGTTGAAAGCAAAAGTGGTGGCTATTAGCGGTGAGTGGATCACTTTCTTTTACATTATCTCATATAATTACATTTTTTCCCAATAATGGCTCGAAATCTAATTATGTACATTCAATTCAACCAAAAAATACTTTGTATACATACTCCTTCATAATTAGTTACTTATTTTCTTTGCAAAACCCTCAAAAGATAATTTTATTCCCATTAACTTCCATTACTTATTTTCAAAATTTACAGAATTTGTTGAAAATAATTAATGTTTTCATTTCAATAGCAAAATAAATAATATTGACAAGATTTGAATTTTTACTCATTATTTTATTAACATTTTATTCAATATACCGCCATTTAAATTTTCTTTATTCGCATTTATTTTCAAAATTGTACCCTATTATGTCATTTATTTCTCTGTATTCGATTCCAAAACTATTTACTTTTATTCTTCAGGCGACCGAATCCATTTCAAATCAGGCCGGGTTCTTCCATTGGAATCGCAGAATCTCTCGAAACAAAATATGTTGTTTTTCAGAGGAAATTAGGCGATACGCATTTTTCCGATTTGCAAAAAGAAAATCCGAAAAAGTTATGCGTATTTGAATTTTGTGCTTCGTTTTAAAAAAACTCAATTTTTTCTTCAAACCTCTGTAACTTTTGACCCATTGAGATATTTATTATTTTCTCTTTGATTCTAATAGCGTTTATCATCTTCTTTCTAATAAGCGCGACCGAATATTGAAAAAAGGTTTAAAATTAACAAAAGGGTTTTTTTTCAATGAAAGATCGATTTTCTCAAAAAACCTCAAGAACCTAAAAAAAAATTTGAATTTTTCGCAATTTTTTTGAACTTTTACTTTGATAATAAAAATATCTTGTTAGTTTGATGCTCGCAAAATAACTTCTGTAGGAAGGAGAACACTTTTTTTTACAAGCGAATTTCCTACTTTTCCTTGAAAACAATGACAGATACAAAAAAATTTCAAGATGAAAGTTTGCACGTCTAAAAAAATTCTATGGAAAATGTATCTTGTTTTCTTGTGATACCTCTCACAGTTTACGAGAAAAATTCAAAAATTACATGAAAAGAAAATGTCTCCTGGCTTCAAAAATGGTTTAGCTGGCATGATGCTGATAAGATGCCTTGCTTCTATGATTAGAAACTCTTCAAAAATTTTTAAAAGAATAAAAAAGGTTTTCTAGAAAATGTATTTCTTCATGTTTCCAAAATTCGAAGAAGCGAATGAAAAAGATTTTCTTGAAAGCCCCACCCTTTTGATCCTTCTGAATATTTTTTCAAATTTTCTGGTGATAGAACAAAGGCATCTTATAAGGACCATGCGAGCTAAACCATTTTTTAGGCCGGTAGATTTTTTTCCCTTAAAAATGTGATTTTTTAATTTTTCTCGTAAACTATGGAAAATATCGCAAAAGAACAAGAGACCTTTTTCATGGAACTTTTTCAGACGTGCACACTTTCATCTCAACATTTTTTCGTATCTGTCATTGTTTTCAAGAAAAAGTAGAAAATTGGTTTGTGAACAAAAAATAATTCTCCTAGCTAGAGAAGTTGTTCAACAAGCATCAAACTTACGAGAAATTATTATTACCAAAGCACAAGTTGAAAAAAATTGAAAAATATTTGAAGGTGTGTTTTTTTTTTGAAAAACTGCTTCTGTTATTTCGTTGATTTCAAACCTTTTTTCAATTCTCCATCGCATTTTCAAAGAAGACGATAAACCCTAATTGAATATGAAAGAAAATAATAAATATCTTTTTTAAGTCAAATTTATAAAGGTTATGGCCAAAAATCAACATAATTGTGATTTAGGATTTTATAAAAGATTACTATATGTTATTAAAACAAAAAAATTAAATAGGGCGATGGCACCAATTCTTCGATGTTGAAATTCTCTCAACTTTCACTATTCTCTTATCCAGATTTCATTTTCATTATACAATTTTTATTAAAAATACAACACAGTAACATTTTAACTTAACGAGGCCTTCACCTTACTAAATTTTGTTACCTAGTACTATTGTAATAATAATTATTTTCTTGAGATTATTATAAATTTATTATTTTGAAAAAATATAAAAATGTATAAACAATCAGGATAATCAAACTTATGCTGTTCTATAATATGTGTACTTCGATATTTATATCATAATATAGTTTACTTCATTATAGAACTTCGTTCGTTTTTAAAACACACTGTTACAGGTTTATAATAGTTTAATATTTTGTGATATCAATAATTACTTTGTTCTATTTTAAAAGATGCTAATATAAAAATTATATGGAAAAAAGGATTTATGATTCATCAACGAAAGTAATATAAAAGTGCACGAAAAACATATTAATTGACGAAATATTAACAAAATTTGAGTGAAACGAGGACTATATGTGACATTGTGTACATATTACATAACATTTTGCATCTTCATTTAACAACGAATAGCAGTTTTCATTTTAAGTTGCATAACACTTAGGATTTGTTGACGAATAAAAAAACCAAAATTATTTTGTATATTGATTTATTCAGTAAAAGATACACGTTTTTTTCAACGCTTAATAAGAAATTGTTATTGAATGATTATGCAAAATAACTTAAAATATTGCGCAAATGTCGCTATGTTTTCTTCTTACTTTACTTTTGTTAATCTTTCGTCAAATAATTTGATTTTGTGCGGGAAGGTAGAATGTGGAGCATTGAAGTAGAGGCAAAAACTGAGCCCCTACTTTGACGCATCAAGTGGAAGATTTGGAAATTTGTGCCCATTAGAGCGCCAAAGTAGGGGCAAAAATCGCATTGGAACAGCCTCTACTTTGAAACCTTAGCCACAGCGTGAAGAGCGTCAAAGTAGGGTCTATATTTCGACTCGGGTCGTCCTGAAAAATCTCGCTTTCCAGAGTAAGCCCCCTTTCTTCGGCGCACGTCACATATAGATATGTAGAAGACAGTCAACGAATTCTTCAACAACTTATTAATCAGTTATTCGTTTCTGTGCTAGAGTCATTGTATTTCAAATCTTTTGGAATCTGGAGGACTTTTTATGAAAAATTGAATGCTTGTCTAGAACTTTGTCAAAATCTGCTGAATAAAATTCGAAAACTGATGTTCCTGGATTGTGTTTCAAGAATTCGATGACTTTTTTCACTCTTTAGATGAAGTCTGCGATTCTTTAATCAAAATTATACGAGATTCTAAAAAAAAGTGGCCTACCCTAGAATGGTTGATTACTTAGTCAAGTAAACTTTCGACCACTCCGATATTCCTGGTACACTCAATAAGTATTCCCATGTATTCTTTCAATATTCCCAGAGATTCTTGATATTTTTTATATTTCCAAATATTCCCTCATATTCTTATACATATTCCCACCTATTCCAAAGTATTACTAAATATTCACAAATATTCTGAAATATTATATTTCCCAATTTCCCGATTTCTTCCCTTCCGTTCACCAATTGTACAATGTTAAAAATGTTTGCATTTTCAATATACATTTAATATAAATTTGTATATTAAATCTAAAACTTAGGTATACTAAATCGCCATCAAAAGACTATGTTATTAAATTTCTAATACCGCTTGTTGATCATTTATCAGAAATGTCAGATATTTGCACTTTACACAAATTAAAAAAAATTGTGGCAGCAATTTTCAATTATAAATAATCAAACATAATTTTTTTTCCTAGATAAATACAAGTTACACTGGTTTTTACGAGAAAAGTTCAATTAAACAAATAATTAAGAAACCTAACCTCCAAGCACCTGTACTCACGTTTAAATTCTAACATTCACACCGAATTTTAGGAAAAAATTCACCCGTACGTTGCACTTTAATTGTAGGTAGGAATTTAGTCGACGAATTTAAGGTTATTACTTTATTTTTTAATATTTGACAAGATCTTAAGGCATCAAAGAACTTGTTGTTTTCGCGCACTCTGTTTTACTGACTTTAATGGACATTTATAATCATTTCACAACATGATGGTATATCAAAGTTAATTTCCGGTATATGCAAATGACTTTACTCACATGTATATTAAATTTCGATGAGATTTTCTCAACAGCGTATCTATATAGCTTTTTATCTTGTGCCTTTGCATATATTATGCAATTATTATAAATTGCACATCTATTAAAAATACTTTGAATTAAAAATTGTTTGAGTTTTAATATATACTATATTATTACTTCAATTTTGAAATTGTTTATTATTTTATCATGACCGAATATGGCGTAGAATTGCTATGTTTTCTAATTTTTTTTTTTTTTTTTTTATACCATTAAGCCGTTTCCCTTTCGGCGAGCCTCTAGGGGTAGGCGTGACACTACCCGATTCGGGTAGTGTTTCTAGGTGGATAGTTTCTTGTAGTAAATAACTACAAGTGTGGGCTCACCACACCCACGACCGCCAACAGCAACGCAGTAGTATTATTCTCGAACGGTCACCCATCCAAGTACTAACCGCGCCCAACACTGCTTAACTTCAGTGATCTAACGGGAACTGGTGTTTCCAGCGTGGTATGGCCGTTGCCATACCAAAATTTGATATTTAATTTTACATATCTTTTTTCGAACCTAATAAAGTTGTAATGCTTAACTTTTAAATGGTCTAATCTGATTCAAGGGGCCGTGCATAAATTATCTAGTTGAATTTCGGAACAAACAAGATGAATTCTCAACAACAAATGTAATATTTAATATTTTAACCACGGAAAGATTTTTATTTTAAATCAAAAACAGTTGAATAAAAAAAAAGCTGAAAGTTCTACCAAAAGAGATCAACTTTTAAATCAAAAGGACAAATTTCCAACAAAAGTTGAATTTTCAACCAAGAAAGATTTTCCAGTCAATGAAGAAAAAAAACTTCATCCGAAATGTTGAATTTTCGAGCCAGATGGATGGAATTTCTACAAAACAGTTTAATTTTCAACCAAATGAATGAATTTTCAACTAAAATTATGAATCTTCCAACAAATCAATGAATTATTAAGAAAGTCGTTCAACTTTTAACGAATGACTTGATTTTTCAACCTGAGAACATTAATTAAAAAAAATATATGAATTCAGATTTTTCCTGGTCTTAAAAAATTTCCGGCCATCTGTCGGTTTTCTTTTTGTTTGTTTGTGAGAGCAGGAGCTTCTAATATTGACATTATTTATTAGTGAGACAATGGCACAAGTACCCGTGCAGAAATTGCCCTATTTAGCCCCAATTAAAGTAGGGTTTAGACAAGGCCCTCTTCAGGTTTTCTATTTTTAATAAAAAATTTTTATCAAGTGTGGCGTTAATCAGGCAACCATATACAAGTATTCTGTCATTACATATAAATATTGTCTCGCTGTTCTGGTTAAAAATTAATAAAATAATATTGAGATACAGATGGTACGTTAAGTTTTCATTTAGTGGGAAGTCTCCAGGAATACTTGGCAACGCCGAATTCAGAAGCATAACCTATATTTTATCATAGTACCTTGCGTGCGAAATGCGAATGTCTTTTGACTTAGAGCTTACTTCAGAGATAGTATAATCTAAACATTTATTGAATTAGTGAATATCTAAGAGACTATCGCGAAAAAAAACTTTTTTCCTTACACGAAAGTTTACAAAAATTTGTTATTAAAAAATTGTCAAAGTTCACGATCAAATTTCGAAGTTCCGTCGTTAAAAATTTTTAATGTTCATAAAAAATTACATTTCCTATCATTGTAGAAAGTTTTAAAGTAGTCTAAATTGCCCAAAAACGAAATATTACACGAAGAAAAATTGTAATCGATTTAAATTATTTATTTACAAATTATTTTATTGATATTCCTGTTAACAGTTCATATATTTCACATTCACATAGCGTCGTATAATAACGAATATTTTATTAGAAAACAAAAGTTTAAAATTTGGTCTTTTAACATTTTGAGCTGTAGTTTATGAGGATGGCTTATTCATGGAATTTCAACTTTTAAGTTTAGCGCAATGGTTAAGACTCCCGACTACTAGGCGACAGATTTAGGTATATAGATGTAGGTTCGATACCCCGTAGCGTTAGAAATTTTATTTGTAATATAATATTTAAAATTGTAATATATGTGTTCACTCTACACCGGACCATTCATATTGAAAGTCAAAATACTCGCAATCAATTTATATTTATTTTTTAAATACCTTTTTGTCATATCGTTAGAGTATAGCAGTAGTGGGTGCTACTAATCTGCAGTACTGGCCAAGTACAGAGTACTTTTCGAAAATGAAGACTCAATTTCAATTCGAAATTGGGGGAAAGAAAAATTAACCTAGGGTAAATCTGAGAAAACCACCCAAGGGCCGGACGAGTTTGCCCTACATGGGGCGTTTGCAAGTGCAAGCGTGACGTTCCTTGTGGGGTCCTTGTCAGCTTTCCAGACCAGGACCACACTAGAACTAGGGCAAACTGGCGAGAATCCAACCAGGACCCTCGAATGAAACTTATACGTATTTCATGAAGGAGAATCTGAATCTGTAATAAAAAATTGGGGTTCCCATTTTATATTACAAAGTTACCCCCACTCCTTCTCCCTCGGGAGGGGGGGGCAAAGTCGCTTTTCCCCTATGAAAATGAAAAGTTTTCATTACGGATATTTTTTTCATAGGATGCGTATTTTTTGAGATATTTCAATGTCTCAAGTTTAAAAAAACACCAAGTATAATGATTTAATTGTAAGGGATTACCATGTTTCATAACGGGAAGATCAAACTGTTACACTGTTAGAAAAACCTGTATGAGATTTAATATACATGTGTGTGAAGCAAATATGCACTGCCGCTAATGAAATGTCAAATACATTGGTGTAATGAATTTCTTCTGTATTAAATTTAATATACAGGTTGATATAGTAGTAATTTTATGTCTTTAAATCTTGTCAAATATTCGCCATTAATTTAATAATCTAGAATTTCATCGACTGAATTGTTATTTATAATGAAAGTGTGACGTATGGGTGGAACTATTCCCAAAATCCACTCTAAATGGTACAACTTTAATGCTAGTACAGTTGTTTGTAGGTTAGGTCTATCATTTATTTGCTCAATTGATTTTTTCGACTCAAAAATCAGTCATATTTTTGATTAACTGGGAGGAGGTATCATGTTTTATTATCTATAATCGAAAATTCCTGTTGAACTTATTTTGATTTTGTGCTGATTTTTCTTGTCAGTGATTAACATGAATGTATATAAAAGTTAATATACACGCTTTTAATGGCGATTTCACATTAATGATATAATTATTTTCAATACACATGGTTATATCAAGTTGAATATTATTCCTAACAGTGTATATTACCCAGCCTGTCATTAATTACCTAAAATGAGGGGTGTGCAAAATTGATGCAAGTAGGGTCGGGTTCGCGGGTTGGCTCGCTCACCCGCATTCAGCCCGCAAACCCGCAGGAACCAGCAGAATCTGCATTTAACCCGTCAACCCGAATTCAACCCGCAAAACCTGCAAACACGCAATAAATTGACAATCCACTTAAAAACCTGTGATAAATACCTTTTATGTCAAAATAGGAATGCAAAATTTGACCCTTACATACACATATTCCCGCAGAGCAAGTCAAATAAAATATTGTAAAAAACTCTTGACTCAATTTTCAAGAGATCTGTATGGGCAATTTCGAATTTTTAGGTTTGTTCCATATTTTATGTTACTGCAAATAGCACTGGAAACTTTAATTTTAGGTCCCTTATCACCTGTGAAATTTTTGAAACAGATCGAGCAATATCAAAAAAATTCGTGATTCTCCGAGCTTTGCGAAAATTATATGCTTCAAATTCCATTTGTATATTTAACTTTTTTATAATATGCGCATGAGAAGCAACTACCATAAGTATACACACTGTAAAAAATGTATGTTGGAACTTTTCATTAAATGTATTAGCAGTTTATTTCCGAGACGCAAAATAACGTTTCAATATATTACATTGTAGTTTTCAAATACTGGTATTGGTATATTGCCATACATGTATTGTAATATTGCCTCATCTGTCAGCGGAAGAAAGTTCTTAACAAAACAGTGAAATTTGCAGGCACAGACAATCGAACCCTAACTGCCAAACTCTAAGTCGAATACTTTACCACTAGATTAGCAATGCTCTCATATTACTTCAATAGAGGATCCCTCATCCTCTAGAGTGCTAAAGTAAGTGTACGGCACCATTATAATATGTGTTATAAAGTGGAATTGCAATACTTGTATGACAAGCTGCGCGAATTCTTTGAAACAGCAGCACACGCATATTGGAATTTCACCTTTCAATACCGTTCAAGGGGCTTTCCACTCAGAATTGAAGACTGAAATCAGTGAATTTAACACATTGCGTGTAAATTTACTTTGTGCCTGCAAATTTACAAGAGAAACTAGAATTGCCCATCAGTCGGTAAATAACAATCTCCCCCCCCCCGCCTCTCGCGCTCCCAATTCTCTCTCTCTCTCTCTCCGCTTCGCCTTTAAACAGACCGTCTCAAATAATGAGGAATATCTTATCAACAAATGGAGGTAGAATAATCGAACACTCAGAAATATTTTCTTTCATAAAAACCGTGAAAACCACCGTGAAAAAAGATGCAATAACGCAGCCTTTGTTTGCCGGCCTAGGCGCTTGTCTGTCTGCTTGCTGCTGGTCGCTTGACTGCTCGTGAACTCGCCGGAAACTCATTTTTATAGTTTTCCAAAGAAAGTGCACCTCAAAGACCAGAGGTCAAGGTGGATTGCAGCTGTCAAACGAGTCAAGTAAGTAAACTGTGACAAGTTTATAAACTATGTTGTGATGTTTTTTAAATGTTTAATTTGTTATGTATTTTTTAAATTTCAGCCCCGATGTGTCACCCTGGCAACCATCGCCATCATTCATCTTTTTAGATTGAAAATTCATCTCTTTTGTTAACAGTTTATCTTTTTGGTTTAAAAATTCACCTCTTTCTTCGATGAAGTTGATAGTTTTTTATTTAAGGTTATAAACTTTTTACGTCTGTTTTTGTTGAAAATTCATCTCTTTTGTTAAGGAAGGGTTCTACTTTCAACGCGCGAAAAAAATGCGAATTTTTTGTAAATTTTTTTTAAAACATGAAGAAAGATATTGATATAGGGTTTGTTATGCTCAATAAATGTACTCTTCAAATTCATTGAAAAAAAAATGTTTAGTTCATTTTATGCGCTCTACCCAGGAAAAAAGAACCCATTGAAAAGGCAATTCCGTGAATTGCGTATCTGTCATTTGCAGATTGTGATTTTTAAAACTGAATTGGTTTGTGACTATGTGAATCGGTCAGTTTTTCGAATGGCTTCGAATCTGCAATGTACTACAATGTTAATTTCAAGTAAAGTCATATTGAATCGGTTTACCTCTTTTTGAATGAGACCGATTTTTTTCAGGTTAGGCTGCCATATTTCACATGATTTTTAAAATTTATAAATTATTGATAGATTAAGAGAAATCATACGCAAGGTTACTAGATTTGTTTTGCTATTTTAGTTCTATAGGACATGAAGGCTTTTATGGCCAATAAGTCTGCCAAAAAAATAATAATGAGTAAAATTCTGTTAAAACCCGATCGGTGGCAATTTGGAATTTCAGTGACAGATACGCTATTCAAGCGACTTCAAAACCCATTCAAAGCAAGTGAATGGATTTTTGTTTCCTGGGTATATACATTGAAATGACACTTGAATACGTTTTTCTCGAAACCACGTTTTTACCGCTTGTTAAAAAAATCTCCGAAACAACCGAATCGATTGGTCTGAATTCTTTACCACATATTCTATACAGTATACATATAAATCAACCGGTGGTAGCAGATTTTTCCATTAAAATGCTACGGAGATTTTTTTAACAAGCGGTAAAAACGTGGGTTTGAGACAACTGCCATTTAAATGTATGTAGAGTGCATAAAATGAACTAAAAAAAAATTTTAATGAATTTTAAGAGTATATTTATTCAGCATAACAAACCATACATCAATATCTTTCTTCATGTTTAAAAAAAACTGCACAAAAAATTCGCATTTTTTCGCGCGTTGAAAGTAGAACCCTGCCTTAACAGTTTATCTTCTTTGGTGAAAAATTATTCTTCTTAATTGGAAAATTATCTTTTTGGCTGAGGATTCATTCCTTTGGTTATGGCGAAAATAGTTATGAGCGAGATTTCTTTTAGGTTGTAACATGAAACAAATTTTCATTTATCAATCGATCTTTAACCGTTTGATGGTGTTTGTTAGGTATTCTGTTAGCAAATTTTAGTAATTGAAATTTATTAATTAATTTTCAATTAAATAATGTCTTCACTTGTGGTTTTATAATTTTTGCAAGCATTTGTGACATTTTTTTAGTACAGAAATATACTAGTAAAAAATCAAAAATAATTCTACTGCATACTGAATTCAAAATTTTGGGAATTTCTGGTGCTTCTAATTTTGAATCTTGGATCTTGATCTTTTTTCTAGTGTATTTCTGTGCTAAAAAACGCTAAGCATGTTCAGAAGAATGTTTGAATTACAAGTTATAAAGATAATCTCATTAATTATTAATTCATTATCTTTATAATTCAACGCGTTTTGAGTTCAATGCTTTCAGCTGCGTTTTTGAGTTGAAAAATATTAACTAATACATTTTTTTGTATAAAAGTCATCTTTTTTGGTGGAAAATTATTCTTCTTAGTTGAAAAATTATCTTTCTGATTGAGGATTCATTCCTTTGGTTGAAAATTAAACTATTATTAAATTAAAATCATTTTTCCAGATTCAGAAGAAGCGTAGAAAAGGGGAGTATAAAAACTGAAGTGTTGGCCCCCAAAAGCTGCCCCCCGTCAATATCAAAACAGCGGGCAAAAGCTGTGAAGAAACACAACAATTTTCTGATGCAAAAGTTGGCCCAGAACCAAGTGAATTGAAGGAAGATTTTTCAATTCACTGTAACGAAGGATTTCATGGATTTATTTCTATCAAAAAAGATCAAGATATTTGGATTTGGCAGGCGTTAACTTATCAATATTTCTTTTGCACATGTAAGAGTTCACATTGAGAGGCTAATGCAAAGATTAAGAATTTATCGAATTTGATCTAAGGAAGTGTTTGCGTGTACCGAAATTTCGGTACAAATATCTCCGAACTACGACTTTGGCTATTTGTAACGAAATTTCAGCAGTAAACTTCCGAAAAGCGAATACCTCCAATTAATGTGAAACTCCGTATACCTACCATGCATTTTTAGGTAAAAACTCCAAAAAACTATAAGAATTTCATATATCTGGGAGCTATTCGTACCGAAATTTCGGTGCCTGTCGACACGGCCTTGATCTAAACTTCCTATTTCCTTGCTGCGTTACGCAAATGATATTACATTCATGTGTGCAGTTTTGGTTAATTTTATAGTTAATATGTGTCATTTGAATTGAAATAAATTGATATACATGAATGAAATTGCAATAACGTTGGGTATTTATTAATTAAACGTTCCACAGCCTTTACAGCTTAGTCTTCATTGCTGTTAATTTTCAATTAATTTCAAATAAACAAATAAATTTAAATAAGTAATTACATACATCAAGATTCACTTTGTACGCTGGTGTAACTTATTGATGTCTGTCTTATGATGTCCCTGCATATTCTGGGCATTCCGTCGGACTTCAATTCTTCTATTTCAATAACGTTAGTTTCAGCCAGTTGTTTCCCTTTTTCGATAGTCGTGAGGGTAAAATTAATAGAATGATTAACTGACTCAAAACACGCTTTTAAAGACTAATCCATACGTAACATTCACATTTTTTAAAATACTTGAACCACATTTTTTGACAAATATTATGCTATCACTTATTTTTCAAGCCATTGCTAGTTACCTTTTTCTGTAACTTCCATTTTCGATTAACTATTTCAAACTTTCACTATTCTTTCAACAATCTTCACACTTTTTCACAACTTATTGCACAGATACACAGCCGATTGTAGCACTGAAATAATGCCATTAGTCACCACCGTGGCGCCATCCGTTCACCAGCACATACTATAAAGCTCTTCTACATTCAGTCCATTTAAATGACACAGAAAATGGTAAATACGCTGTTATTTATGAATTCACAGTCTCGTGTAAATGTAATGCTCTATGTATCTTTACGACGTATTATATAGGTTAAATAGTTTTCAGTGTAATATGCTGCAATTTTACACGTCGACTGTCAAAGTACCGCGGTCACGATTTTATGACCATGTTCATTTCAGTTTAATTATAGCACAGTGTTAATTAGTGTTGAGGTATCGTTAATTTACTACTTTATTCACAGTCAAGTTCTGAAATTCCGATAGGTTAAATTACGGTCAAATGTGATTTTCGACATAACTTTTTTTACCATGCATTTACGTACTAAATAAAAACCACCGTTATTTTCAGCTTAAATTCCTATGTTTACATTAAGGCGGGTTTACACAAAGCGAGCATTGTTCGCGAACGTTCGCAAACGTTTGCGAATGCTTACGAGCATTCGTGAACAGGGGGGGAGCTTCCCGTTCACACTGCCTGAGTCGAGCAGCTGTTCGCGAGCATTCGGCCTTGTTCCGACAAAAGTGCACGAACATGGCACCCACATTATCAAAGCTGTCAACTTTTTCAAAATTTTAAAGAATTTCAAACGGAAATAATTGAAAATTTTACTATTTCATGAAATGTGATTAATATAATATTAATTTTATTAATATAATATTGATATAAATACAAAATACTCAATAATTTTATTTAAAAAATGATTGAACTATAGCGGTTTCCAGTTTTCAAAATTTTAAAGAAAAATGCTGTGCGTGCTCCTATAAAAGTATCGTTTACACCGGACACGCAACAAACTCTCAATCCCTTTGATGATTCGTCGATTTACCGACAAGTGACCGAACACGGACGAGTACGAACGAACATTCACGAACAGCGTTCACGAACACTGTTCGGTGCGGGCAAGCGTCTACACCGAGCGAGCCTCCTGTTCGAGAATGCTCGTGAACAGCGTTCGCGAACGATGATCACTTGGTGTAAACCCGCCTCAAGGCCTGTTTACTTCTACGCCACAAGACGAAGGTGACCCTTATGTCAAGCTGCAGTTGTACTGTTTCTTCATCAGGACGGCAAAATAGGTGTGTGGAATTTTATGCTTAAGTTGGCTGAGGTCAGATGAACGTTACTAAATTTGACAAGGCGTGACCATTGCGGCAAAAGAATTTTTAAGCGAGAGAATATACTGCTATATTAAGGAAAACATTACGCAAGTGAATTTTTTCTTCAGGTCAGCTTGATCATTGCCAGATAAAGTAAATAAGCCATAATCGCAAAGTCACTTACATCCTAGATTGAACTACAAGCTCTGGGTATTGATCAGATTCAAGGATCCTGGAAGTGAGGATGACGATCTTAGAAGGAGAATATTCGAGCTTGACAATGAATTCGTTTCTTTTCAAAAGACAACTGATCGCTCGGCTGGTCAAGCCAAATCAGAATGGAAGTGATCCTTAAAAGAAAGATCAAGAATTGACAATCTATGTCTTGTTTGTGAGAAATTGACAGATAAAGAAAATATCAACGTCCAAATCAAAAGATAATTCGAAAATTTATATTAAAAGGTCGCACAGTCACAGGATATAAAAATTCTAATATTTTGAAAACGATCTTTGCCTACAGCTGTGTGGTATATGACAATATTACTGATGAGCTGAATGCCAAGCTAGCATTCGATTCATCTATAACATTCCAAAAAGTGAACATATTACCCATTATAGAGGAAGAGCAGGACTTATTAACGTTGCTTAAAGAAGGCATTTTTTATAGGTAACTTGCTTTACAGCCTATTCAGTGATGAAGTTTCGCACTATCTTTTTAACCTATTCTATTTTATTGAGAAAATTCAACCGACACAATCCAAACTCCGTGAAAGGAAAACATTACTAAAAATTAAGTCTCACCGCACGTGTAGAGAATGCGAAGGTTTTTCATTATTCGTGGTGCTCATCTTTGGAACCTACTTTCTATAACAATTAGAAATGCACGTTCACAATATCACTTTAGAAAACTCCCTTTTGGTTACTTATTTGAAACTTCAAATCCTACTCTCGAAATTACACATTGGTAACACTTGAATCCTCAAGGAAAAATATATAAGCGTGTAAATTAAAGTATTTACTTTTAAGTATGTATATTTGCATATGTACATTTAGAGTATTACTGGTAATAGACCACATCTAATTAGGTGCATTATAGTTTATTTATTTACTTTTATTAAGTACCTATTTTTGATTTCAGTCGTTCAACCGATCACCGTCACATTTTAATGGTAACATGTATCAACTATTCCTTATAGTGCTATCAACCCCTTTGAATTTTGTAATGTTTGTAAATATTAGAAAATGCTATGTTAAGTGTTATTTTAATGCAATTACTATTTTTTACAGAAACTGAGTGTTACTGTACAGTTGCAAACGGTCAAGGTAAATTTCTTCCAAATGTAAAAATCTTAGTTCATGATCGAAATAAACTAAAAATATCTAACATATACAGTAGGGTGGTTTTTATTTATACTTGGTGGATTTTTTTTTTCTTGAATTGAATTGAGTTTTTTATTGATTTAACATGGGAAAAAGCCAGCTTTTTGTCAATCTAATATTTAAACCTGTTAATATATTAAAAATTTTTCTCTGTTCTATTATATTGTTCAGAATTTGTCAGAGAATAAGAATCAACCATCAATTTTGAGGTTGAATAATTTTAAGCCACTCTTTTGGGTCGCCGAAGAAAACCCCATACGTGACAAATGTGAATTTTACGTAATATTGCGGTTTATTGACGCTCTTTAGAAGTTTTTTTTACATAAATAATCATTGATCAATAATTTAAGAATACCCAGTCATTGGTTAACTAATATTCAATTGTTTGAACAATTTAAATTTGTTTAAATATTTGTTTTTTCATCGAACTCGCGAAATGAATGTATTTTCTATCACAGAAAAAACTAAGTGTAAACTTTACCCGGATTTCGGGGTAAAGATTACCTGCAACAAAAATTACCCCATGTGGGTAAACTTTACCTGACGTCTCGGTATTCTTCTGGTTTTACCCACGCTTGTGTGGAACTTTTGACAGTTCTAACGATTCGGCAAAACAGCCTTTATGAAGCCGCACTTATCCGATTTGTCTGTTACACCAACCATCAGCTAACTTCACTTCAGCAATTCAAAGCTACTGGCTTCCAATTTTTAAGACGGTTGGTGACAACTTTCATGAGAACAAAAGACAGTTTCTGCCCATCGAGAGTAATATTTGTGTTTTACCAATGCAAACAGGTAAAAATACGAAATTACCTGCAACACTATTCACCCTAAGTTTTTTCTGTGATACATTATGAGTTATTTAATCAATAATATCAAGCAAATAATTTGTTTAAATAATTTTATAATTATTCAAATAATACGTATTTGTTCAAGCATATATTGTACCTAAAAAAAGCAGGAGAAACATTTTCTCACTAAAGTTTCGACAAATTTTAATATTTTCAAGTAATAATTTGTTCATTATGAATACTCGTAGATGTTTGAACAAATTAAAATTTCTTAAACAATTTTTTTGTTTCCATTTTTTTTTCGAAAGATTGACATATTTTTATATTTTACTTTGCTTTTTAAGAATACTCTAAAATGTTTAAACAAATTAAAATTGTTTAAAAAATTGAATATTAATTAAAAAATGACTGGTTGTTCTTAAATTACTGATCAATGATTATTTATGTAAAAAAAAACTTTTAAAAATCGTCAATAAACCGCAATATTACGTGAAATTCACATTTGTCACTTATATGGGTTTTTTTTGGGGGGAACCACAAGAGTGGCTTAAAATTATTCAACCTCAAAATTCATGATTGATTCTTATTCTCTGACAAATTCTGAGCAATATAATAAAACACTGAATTATTTGTAACATATTATCGCGTTTAAATATTAGATTTACAAAAAGCTGACTTTTTCCCATGTTAAATTAATGGGAAAATTCATGGTCTTTGCGCGACCCCTAAATATTAACCGTCTTTCCTCAAATTTGGTGATTTTTTTTGGCACTCAAACCAAACTGGGGGTTGAGAGCAGAGAAATTCCAAAATTAAAAAATGAGGGCCACCCTAATATACAGGGTGTCCCAGACTAAAGTATCCGGACTTATATGGCCGTATAAAAATAAAAATAAAATGAATCCAAAACTCCTTTTCCAAAAATCAGATGAGGTTTTGTTCTTGAGTTATAAAATATTCAAGCTGGTCCAATCAGGAGCACCGTATAAACAGTCGTGTGTGTTTGAGCGGGATTCCAACGTAGTGTTCTCCCTTCGCTAACCCCACCTCTGCGCTCGCTTCGATAACATTGCATTAGAATCCCGCTCACGCATACACGACTGTTTATACGGCACTCCTGATTGGTCCAGCTTAAATATTTTATAATCAAAAAACTAAAATTACAACTGACTTTTGGAAAAGGAATTTCTCATTTATTTTTTCAATTTTTATACAGCTATATAAGTCCGGACACTTGAGTTTGGGACACCCTGTATTATAAGAATACAGTTAGTCTCTAACAAGGTTGGCTTTTAAAATTACAAACGGTTAATTCGTTTGATGGCATGTCTTTAATTGCACCTAATTACTGACAAATCGCAAACGGTATCTGAAAATAGTCCCATTTAATTCAAGTTCTGTTATAAACAGCGACCTAATCAATGTAGGAGATCGAGTCACTTGGTTTGCAAATTTAACTGTAAAAGTAATTTGCCTTTGAATGTAGAGGCGCATGATGATTACGGCAATCATATATTTAGCTTAAATCGGTAATCGTTACTCAACCGTAACAACAACCGCACATATGCGTTACGCGGACCCCAGGTGATACCAGAGATCACAATTTTTAACACAGAATCGAGAAACTCTATTTCATCCTGTCACGCACCGCACGTCGTTCCCGAGGGAGTCGCTTTCATTGAAAACATCACTCACCAAGTAATCCAATACTTTTTCATGTACACTACATCTTAATTAACCCTTACTCTCATCATCTCGATCTCTACACGGAAAAAATGTATCCGTGAAAAAGTCAAGAACTTGTAGCTAGGTGTCGGATATGAGATAAAAAAATGAAACATTACATCCTTATTTCTATGAGAAATTTATGAATAAATTTCAAAGTTTTTTACGAACAGTTCGAATTTCCTACACTGTTAGAAAAATGTGTACTAGATTTAGTATACATGTAATGGAAGCAAGAATGCACAACATGAAATGAAATTTAGTATACCAGCGTACAGTAAATTTAATATATGCATATAATGAATTTAGTATGCACGTACATGAAATTTAGTATACGCGTATACTAAATTCAGTATACATGTATACGAAATTTAGTATACGCATATACTAAATTTAGTATACGCGTTCCGTTTCGCGTGGGTTCCATCTTCATCGCCCGTAAACATGATCAGATGGAACATGAAATCGAAGAACAAAGTTTTAATTTTCAAATAATCATATCGTTAAGCTACATTTACATTAATAACTTGAGTTTCAAAGAGAAGACTTCGCAGATTCTCGCAGAAAGAAGCCGAACCTTTTAGCATTACAGAGAACTCAAACAAATGCAGCGGCATTGAGCCTGCCACCGGTCACGTTGCCCAACTCGCGTCAATCGAAACGCGCTTGCGCAGCTGAATATAGTAAACATGTATATGAATTTTGGTATACAGAAACTATAAAATTCATATACGTGTAACAAACTTACTGTACACTCAATAAATCTAGTATACATATAACTTCATAAAAGAAATTTAGCATACGTAAGTATACTAAAATTGCAAAGTGTAATGAATTTAGTAAATGTATAGGAAATTAAATTTGCCCGTGTATACTAAAATCGCAAACATTTCTAACAGTGTACGAACAGTTCCTGAAAATTTCAGACTGAAATATAAAAAGGAGAAATTTTATTTGTGCTCTTTAATTTATATTTCATTTATAAATTCGCAACTCAGAAGATTTGAACCCTCAAAGACTGCTGACTCACCAAGTTTCTAAACATAAACCAGGAGTGTGTAAACACGCGCAGCCATCGAGGCCAAACAACATAGGTATTATAAAACTTCTAGCCACTCATCCGACGAGCTCGAAGCACACATACGAACACACATGCGCACCGCGCGTTTGGGCAAGTGTGTGTGCGGGTCACGTACAGGCGAACCTACTTCCTAGTTCCCATATTTGTCGGGCAAGCTCGTGAGTGCTCTGAGAATCTTTTCCCAATCACTCGTAATATTTGTGTAATGATTCACGTAAAAAAAAGTGATGAACCGTTTTAGAATGTTCACATCGAGTTCGTCAATTCTTTCTCAAGATTCTCAGATTATTTACGAAAATACATCAATATCCGATGAATTTTTCTCATATCCGAGACCTAGCTATTAGTTCGTGACTTTTTCACGGATAAATTTTTCCGCGTAGGAAATGAGGTTCTCTAGTTGAGGAGAATGAGCTTATCTAGTTATGTAATATTGTAAAACTTTCAAGCTTCAAGAAACTCAGTTTCATGCAAGAAATGCAAAAATGCCCTAGATGTTGATAAAACTGTGATCATGGGACAAAAAATTTAAAAAATGACTATTTCATGTCGAAAAAATGAAAAACAATCAGGGGCACAGTTGTTAATATGTAGTCGTTACAAAAAATGAATTAACAATATTGAGTCAAATATTTTTGTTTAATGAGATTGCCACTGCTGGAAATAATATACACTAATTCGTATATGGGTAATTGTCAAATTAAAGACAAACTTGAAGTCCCAGTAATATAACATTAACTTAGAAACTCGTGCTGATTCGTTTTCAAATTTAATAAACACTTATTATCATCTTCTACAAAATGGTCCGTTATTTTTTTCATTTCTGTTCCTATTTACTTTAATTTAATATAATAACACCCGAAACGTCATTACCGTACGACGTCCCAGCCTCACTTTGCACAAGGATAAACTGATTTCCTCCTTTTTTTTAGACAGTAACATGAAAAACGCTTAATGTATGAAGTTTGTAAACTTCACATAAACATAAATTGAATATATGCACATTTTTTGAGTCAAATAAATAATATTGTTAAAGCCTTGAAGTCTGTCCCTCAATTTTTGCCATTTCAGACCTCATTACCGTACGTCTTTTTTTCTAGTAAAATATTCTATTTACAGTTGAGTAATAAATACAGAAATATTAGGTGTATCGTTTAATACAAGATTTTATGAAATTGAGCTTAAAATATTAACCCTCTTTTTTGCGAATCCGATATCAAAACTGAAAAGTGCATCTTGACAACGAAAACGTCATTCCCGTACGTGCGTTGAAACCAATTTTCGGGTGACAAAAAATTATAAAAAACCATTCCTTTAGTTGCTTGGTGGGGTTTTCTTTCATAAGTAGGTGACTTTTTTATGATTAAAATCTGTTATTTTTTTATAAACATTAAAAAAGGTTAAACTTTAATTTTTTCCTCGCATCATTACCGTACGGTACAATAGAACAGCATACGACTGATTATATGCACGTGCGCATGGATTAATTATTATTTCTTATTTTCATAACTATGCCCCTTTTGGCTTTAAAATTTTTACATGTGATAATATCAATTTCCGTTTTGAAATATTTAATTCCCAATAATAATATGATTGCCACTGTAGGTGCTAAAATTTGCCTACAATTTGACAATTACCCATACAGTAGTAGAACAATTTTAAAATGAAGCATTACACATTTTTTGGCTTCAAATTTAAATTGTTAAAAATTGTTCAATTGCCCGTCAAATATTTTTCTACTCCTAACCTCAAAAACTTCGCACGCTCCAATTCCCCTTTCTCTCAATTTACTTTCACCCTTTACACCCTTGCCTTCACTCACCCTTCTTTATTTACACCTGATCTCCGCACTCACGGCCCTTTCTCCATCCACACACGCTGATTTCCTTCGCCAAAGCCAAAAAAAGCAACACTTGACACAAAAGAGTGTATAAGCATGTAATTATATTCTAATTGCCTTTCTTCTAACACATTTGACCTTTTGTCAGGTATTATGGGCCTATGGACGCTTTATTTAAAGAGGGCCTGTGCCGGCTCGTTCGTTGACGACAGATATGCTCCTACCTGCGAGGTGCAGGTATAAGGATAGGTATTTCGAAAATGAATTACCAAGTGCAGTCTCTGGATTTATCCAGTTTTCAAATATTCTCAAATAAATTTGATAATTCTGGGCTTCCAAAGTCCCTTAAATTCTGTGAGATATTCTCGAGGCTTATTTTCCAGGCTTCGCCACTTTCTTAACCAGGTATCGGTAATAGATTCCCGCCTACTCATAAGAAGCTAAGGACCTGAATAACGAGACGTAAATTACAAGATCTAACTTCTTCGACCAAAGTGAACGGTTGACCGTGCTCTTTTTTTCAGTTAGAATATTGTAATATTGTGTAGACAATATTTCACCTTCGTAATGGCTCAAGTTTAAAATCCAGCTCTTCGCGAGAATGTTTTAGTGGTAGTCTGCGAGTTTGCGCTGTTGCGTTACCCTCTTATGATGCAACTTGGCCAGTTCCTTTCGCTCAAGTAAGGAGGTTTGCCAGCTATCAGTTACTCCCCAGATAACAAAATGCTTGCAAAATGACGGCGTAATCGCACGCATATATGCGGATCGATCCGCACATATGCGTGCGAATACGCACGCATATGTGTCATCAATTGATGTTCATATCGCACGCATGTTATGATTATCATAACGTGCGTGCGATATCGCATGCACATTGTGATTTTTCATTAGAAATAATAAAATCATGAATAATAATAAATAATAATAAGAGAATAATAAAATATCCATATAAATATAAAATTATTTATATTTATATAAATATTTTATTATTAAGTAAGAAAAGAAGAATAAATACATTTTTTTTTTTAATTTTAATCAGAGAACTAATAACAAAAAGTGATTGCATTTTCGAAAAGTTGGTCGATCATTCTTTAAACAAGATTTTTCAATAAATACAGTATTTATAAACAAATTTTTTGTTGTAAAATATGTTTTGGAAAGTTTGAACCAAGTCAAGTCGACTTTTTTCCGCTTACACTATTTTTTTGTAGAATTTATCGTTCTCAAATTATTATAGTGCTATGAACAATTATATTTGCATTAAAATTGACATATTTGCAAAGAGATATCTCAGCACTTATCTGACTTAAAATATTCGAAAAACGGCAAATTGATTTTCAAGACACGTACTGAAGAAGAAAAAAAAATCCGATCGAAATAAAACTTTTGTTCATGAACAAGTTTAAACCCCGGTATTTTTAACAACAATATATAAATATTGCACGAATAGTGGTTAAAAACCTTTTTCTTAAATTTGTATATTGACAAGTTTTATTTCGATCGAATTTTTTTTTCTTTCTGGGTATGTGTTTTGAAAATCAATTTGCCTTTTTTCAATTTTTTTACTGATATATCTATCTGCAAATATGTAAGTTTTAGTGCAAACAGAATTATTTATAACGCTAAAACTTAAGAATGGTTAATTGTACAAAATAAGTGTAAACGGAAAAAAGTCTTGCCTAGGTACAAGCTTTCCAAAACGTATTTGTAAGTTTTTTCTTCTTAATAAATGCTGTATTTGTTTTAAAAAAACTTATTCAAACAATGAACGACCAACAAACATAGAATGCTAATTAAAAGGCGAACTCCTTTCTTGTAATGCAGCTTAGATTGTCAACATGTCAGCTGGTGTTGTGTACGGGTGGGGGAAACGTTCAACTTCGTTGGTCAAACAGCCTCCGATCTGCCACCATTTGACTACCTATTCATTTTGTTGAGCGCGCGCTACATTCAAATTCGTAAACGCACTTAGTAATATATTCTTATCACAAAAGATAATAATTCTAATAATATACAAATCTTCTTTATACTTATGTATGTATCACATAATATAATATTATGATATAATAATTACTCATTATTATATAATAATATAGAAGTTTAGATTCTATTCAATTAATACTTTTGAGCTTTCATGTGCCCATATGAAAGTTCTCAAAAAGGGTCTTGTAGCCTATTAATAGGTTCATTAAGTATTATTAAAATATTGAAAAAACTATTTTCTGAATTGAAACAAAATTTTTTTAAGAAACAGTTATTTGTGAAACAAGTGCGTATTAAACGCTATTTTTTGCAACGCCAGTCCAAAAAAGTTGTTAAGAGGTGGTAACGAAAAATACTAATTTTATATTGCATAGAGTGGAGCAAAGACATTTTTTTGGAAAAAAAATTTTAAAAAAATTTTCTTCTACATTTTTTTGAAGAAAAATGTTCTGAAAAAAAATTTTGTGCAAAAAAATGTTTGAAACAAAATTTTTGAAAAAAAAATCTTGTGGAAAAAATGTTTGAAAACAAATTTTGTGAACAAAATTTTTTGAAACACAAATTTTGAAAAAAAATGTGAAAAAATATTTGTGAAAAAAAAATTTGTTGGAAAAAAAATTATTAAACAAAAATGTTGGCGTTTATACTCTTTTGCCAGGGGGGGGGGGCTACGAAACCCTAAACAGTCAATAATATATACTATTAATATTGTTTTCTGTATGATGCCTTCACACGTGCGTTGTATTTTGCAAGCATTTCGTGAAGGCATATATGATAGCGAAATGCGTGTCATAACACTCGCAGCTACGTGACTATCATCCCGTGATGGCGAAATGAACCCTTTCACGCACGCACAGCATGATAATCACACAATGCGGGTGATGCGAGACGCACGATTATTATCTGGGTCATAGGTTACAATATTTATTACACAGAAAAAGCAGGAGTGAGACCAAATTTTCGATAGATTTTAATATTTTGAGGTATACTACTTTGTTTTCTAAGAATACTCTTGAACGTTTAAATAATTTCATTTTGTTTTAATATTTTATTTTTGCCATTTTTCGATAGATTGGAATATTTGTCGGTACTACTTCATTTTATATTATGTTTGAATAACTTAGTTTCTTAATTTCATTTTCAGAACACATTTCCTCCTTTCAAGTGATCAGAATCCCATGAAATCAATAAAATAAATGTGACATTTTTTAAGCAGATAAATTATTTAAATAATGTACACTACCGTCGGAAATTGTGCGCACGACTTGCGTGAGCGCTATTAAAAATCACCGCTGACTTCGAACGACGATATTTCGGCGAAAAAATGGGATAGGGCATTTTTTAAAAAACAGTTGGAAAGCTCATGAAATTCCACGTCTATTGGTACCCAACAAATATTTTTCTGACCTTCTGAAAATAGTACAGCACTTGAGAAGTTCAAAAAAAAAATTCAAGATTTTCTCAAATTTTCTACCTCAAATTCAACTTTTCGCACGACCTAGTAAAGTCTTTCCAGAATCTGAAAATTATACGACATGGAGCCCTAAATCTTATCTTTAATATAAGCCAAGAAAACTTAAAAAATCTTCATGGGTGCCCGAGATATGATTAAAAATGTCCGCAATCCACTGATTGCGGATTGCGCCATGAATTCATCTGGTGGTTTGCGCGGAGAGGTTGTGTTGTTACGACTTTGGGGGCGAGCAGCTAAGCCATCCAACCGGATCAGTAGAATGTACCGATCCTTCTGTAATGTCCACTGCACCACTATTCTTATCTCGGTTGAGTGTATTTTACATATCTTACTGCATTCAATACTACGGAATAGCGGTTTATTTCACTGAAGGATTACCTTTAATTTCGCCTTAATTTCATTATAACATTCAAGAAACGCTAAGTAATTTTGACATTATCACCTCTTCATTAACAGCAATTTTTATTTTTACTGTTACATGAAATACTTTACATTTCTTGATAAGTAAATATTACATTTTTTTTTAATTTATTTTTTTTTTATTTGGCATACAATTTTCCAACTAACGGCAGTGGCGGATCTACGAAACAGGCAACGTAGGCAGCTGCCTAGGGTGCCGAATTTTTAGGGGTGGCAAAATTTCGAACGTTTTAAAATAGCGAATGAAAATGTTTGGTCATATTTTGTTATCAATAATATTATTTGATAATCAATGAACAGCATATGAACCATATCTCCTTGTCAATATTATCCGCTCCTGATAAACACTTATTTAATCGTTGGAAAAAACTATGAAGGGGAGGGGGCAGCAATTTCGCAACTGCCTAGGGCGACAAATTGTCTTAATCCGCCACTGACTAGCGGCTTTGCCATTAGTGAGGTCACTAACAGTCAAAACTATTTTTTCTAAACTTTTTAACTTCTGTTTGGTATCACAAAAATCGTAAAACGTAACAAATTGAACCTTAAGATCACCCCTATGAAAGTTGAAAGTTGAAAGTACTCGTACGGATGTTAGGGTTGTACATTCTATATCGCTGTAGTTTGAAAATGGATGGTAACAAAATTCGGTAACAAAAGTCGCTTTTGCGAGTAGGCGAACAACTTCTGACAGTGTGAAGGCAATCGAAAGTCATGACTTCATGAAGTTCGGACAGATGAGAATATATAATAATAATATACACTACCGTCGGAAATTGTGCGCACGACTCGCGTGAGCGCTATTAAAAATCACTGCTGACTTCGAACCACGATATTTCGGCAAAAAAAGAGATAGGGCATTTTTCAAAAAAACTGTTTGAAAGCTCATGAAATTCCACGTCTATTGGTACCCAACAAATATGTTTGTGACATTCTGAAAATAGTACAGCACTTGAGAAGTTCAAAAAAAAAAAAAAAATCAAGATTTTCTCAAATTTTCTACCTCAAATTCAACTTTTTGCACGACCTAGGAAAATCTTTTCAAAAATCTGAAAATTATATGACATTGAGCCTGAAATCTTATCTTTAATTTAAGCCAAGAAAACTCAAAAAATCTTCATGGGTGCCCGAGATATGATTAAAAATGTTCAATCGTATCTGAGCTCAATTTTAATCGACAATCACGGTTCTCGGGCGGTCCGCTGCTCGTTTCCTTCGTTGAGGCAGGACCGAATATGCCACGCACTAAGGTGGCGCCTCTTATACTTTTAGTTCTCTTCATTAGTAACTTTTATTTCAAATTATGGTGAATAAAAAAAAAATATTTATTGTTATTTGTGAGTGTTGACAATTATTTGAATCTAATATTACCTCCATATTGAAGAATGGGACAATGTCCACTTAGGCGCCACCTCTGTGCGTGGCCTATTTGGTCCTGCCTCAACGAAGGAGGCGAGTAGAAGATCGCCCGAGAACCGTGATCGTCGATAAAAATTGAGCTCAGATACGATTGAACATTTTTAATCATATCTCGGGCACCCATAAAGATTTTTCAGGTTTTCTTGGCTTAAATTAAAGATAAGATTTCAGGCTCCATGTCGTATAATTTTCAGGTTTTTGAAAAAATTTTCCTAGGTCGTGCAAAAAGTTGAATTTGAGGTAGAAAATTTGAGAAAATCATGAATTTTTTTTTGAACTTCTCAAGTGCTGTACTATTTTCAGAAGGTCAGAAAAATATTTTTTGGGTACCAATAGACGTGGAATTTCATGAGCTTTCCAACTGTCTTTTGAAAAATGCCCTATCTCTTTTTTTCGCCGAAATATCGTCGTTCGAAGTCAGCAGTGATTTTTAATAGCGCTCACGCGAGTCGTGCGCACAATTTCCGACGGTAGTGTATATTTGTCACAGAAGTTAAAAGTGTTCTTAGAAAATAAAGAAGTACCTGCACGTCTTATAATCAGTCGGAAATTTTGCGATATAAAATGTTTCTCCTAATTTTTCTAGACTTAAATGATTGTCAAATTATTGAAACAGATTAGATTTCTGTTATCATTGATGAAAAAACTCATAATGTCTACAAAATACATTCATTTCGCCACTTACCTGAAACAGTTTAATTTTTAAATTAACTGAAATTTTATGAAAAATTGAAAACTCATTCACAAATTACTGTTTTTTTTTAATTATAGATCAATAATGATGTATGAAAAACAATGTGCAAAGCCCGGTAATAAAATACAATATTGTATAAAATTCCTGCCACTTAAGTTTGCGCCGTTTGCAAAAGAAAACGTAAGAAAATTTTAAATTGCTCAAATCAGTTTTTGGTTTTCCACTGATCCTGAAAATATTATAATATTTATATATTTCTGTACATGCTCTCCACCAGACTCAAATACATACTAATAAGTTGCTTCTATAATACTCCAATTTACGAGGACACTGCTGGAACCTAGATTTAAGAACTCCGGATTTACTATATTCCTAGAATTTCAGTCCTCGGCATTTTGAGGATGCGGGGGCCGCGGGACCGAAAGAGAGGCGGTGCTGAATCAAGCGTGACAAACAGCATAAGGCAGTGCTCTCAGCGCGTTATTCACTTCAGCTGTGAACATGCATCCACATCCAACAGAAATGGTTCATGTGGCCCTGCATGTTTACATTTTGATTCCCTAGACTTGCAAACTCTATTTTTAATACTTTCGCTTACAAATTTTGTACTAGATTGTGTAGTTTGATTGGCCGGTAATCCCGCATTAACAAATAATTGAGAAAATAGCTCTTTGCGCCGGGATCTCTTAACATTTCTACGATTTCCGTTTCTTTGAGCGTCGGTAAAACCCGAACAATAATATAGAAGATTCTTAAGTACAAAAGTTTACCAATCAAGGTTCACCTTTAGCCTATACATCAGTAATGGACGTCTTATAAGGTATCAATGCTCACACATATAGTACACATCCATCCCATAAATCCTTCCTTGGCCGTCTTTATCCAGAGGAATACTTGCAGCTAGAGGGAAAAAAACAATATGAAAGGTGTAAAACAATGGAGTATATAGGCGTTAGTTGGAAATCGTCGAGGAATTCTCTGTCCTTTGTGATCATCTTTTGCCATAAAATCATCATTAAAATCTTCCTGCCGGTTTTATGGCAGCCTGGTCAGCGTTTATCATGCCCCTTATGCACCTCTTTTCTCATTACCTCTATCCTACGTGATCGCCGCTTCTTCATCATGTCCACATCTCTATACACTGAAAAAAATGTTATAGCTGTTGTAGCTAGAAATATATTGCTGGGGAGATATAGCTGTATTTGCAATAAAGTTTAGGTAGAACTGCAAACTAGATAGCTAAGATATATAAACTGTCTATCTCCTGCAGACAGAAAATTTGGGAGATAAATCTGTCACTATTTGCTAAACATTCTAGCAGTCATGATCAAACAGCATATCCCTTATAATTGGTTTGCTCGCGCAGCTAAATCGTTTAGACGCAGCAGCTATATCGCTCCACCTAGAAAATTTAGATTCTGTGGCTATATGAGTATTGCAATATTAGGAACTTATATTTTCAAGTAAACATGAACTCGAAGTAATTTTTTAATTAATTTATATATAAAAATATTTATTATCTATTACAAATTCTAACCTAAACTAATCGTGGCATCCGTTTTATGCCAATAAATTGAAATGCATCTTCAAAAATACCGCCTTGCATTATAATGCAAACTATAGTTCCCAACACTAACGTCCGACCTGTACACTTCAGATTCCGTAAATACGACAAGCTTGTGCCTCGTGTCTTGCTTTATTCGTTTGGATAAACGCGTTTA
The DNA here is from genome assembly GCA_932178445.1 of Andricus quercusramuli. Lineage (NCBI taxonomy): Eukaryota > Metazoa > Arthropoda > Insecta > Hymenoptera > Cynipidae > Andricus > Andricus quercusramuli. The sequence continues at coordinate 1,142 of CAKNXH010002051.1, read as the reverse complement.
TAATTAAAATCTCGTCTTTCGAGTGAAATTGTTGTACAAGATATATGTGATGTGACAAAATGAATGATCTCAAAAGTGATGAAATTGATGATAAAATGGCGATGATGGAACCGATTACGGACCTGACGGAGGTTTTGATCACCTGGAACCTGGAGAATTATATTGAAGCTTTTAAGGGTAAGTGAATATTCTTACATCAATGATTTAATTTTTAATGGAACAATAAGGAACATTTTTGACTGCAGCGGAATACTCATTCTTTGGGTTTTCGACCTTCGGGGGTAAAAACCGTTTTTTGAGGTTAGGTTATCAAAAAACTTGAGCACTAGGGTAAGTGTAATTGTAGACAAATCAAAAATTTTGATTGATATTTTTGTTTATTATATCAATCTGTATTCATTATGAATCAAGCTATTAATTTTAAATTCATAAGTGCGACTTATTATACATATATAAAAGCGACTTATTCTTACGTCACATTTACTTACACCAAATCAGATATATATATATATATATATATATATAATCAGGAAGGTCTAATGAGGCATAAACTTGATCTATATAATTAAATGAATATAATTAAAACCTAAAATGCGATGCTCTAAAATACTCGCTGCAAAGATTCTTAGGAAGAAAATCATAAAAATCACCTTTTATTTCTATAGCGCTCTGAATGAGGGTGTCTCGCGGACCGGCAAATCAGGAAAACCCTGGAATTTTATTTCACTTGAAAAAACCCGGGAGCTTTATTTAATATCAAAAATTGTATCCACCTATTGAAAAATCTACTTTTTTCTTCTTACCTTCTTTTTATTGTTTATTTGATGATCAGGCAAAGGAGAAGCAGATAGCTTTACGTATAGCACATTATAGTCGTTGCCAAAAGAGTTGAGATTTTTTCTTAATAATGCGTGAATAAGGTACGTAAATCCGAGTAGTTTTTATCAAAGTTTAAGGATTTCAATTCTTCTTCTTTTTAGAAATGGGAGGCTGAAATGTAACTAAAATTCTAAAACTTGATAACACTGCGACTCAACTTTTGTAGGTTATGTTCGGTTATGTATATTAAGATTTTAAGTCCAATCGTCTTGTTCAGACTGTAATTCTGGTCGAAATTTGAGTCAGAATTGATCAGAGAAAGA
>CAKNXH010002050.1:156691-246322 GCA_932178445.1 Andricus quercusramuli | reverse complement strand
TTAGCACGGACATGAACCACTTTAACTGTAAAATGTTCTCTAATAATATATCTGTCATTTTAGCCTAAAGTTCGAGAAGTTTTCTAGAATGCAGAATGTTCTTCATGAGTTGAATGTGCATTGAGTAAAGAAAGACAGGAACCCGTGTGGAAAATGCCTTTTTTAGCCTTATTTAAAAAAAGGCCCGTACCAGGTCCTGATAAGGTTACCTGATTTAAAAATGTATAAAACGGCCCTGATCAGGTTCAAATAAGGCCCGGATAGGCTGCCCTTATTTTTAATTAAGGCGATCTGATAAAAGGCCGTATTTACGGTCCTGATCAGGTTCAAATAAGGCCCGGATAGGCTGCCCTTATTTTTAATTGAGGTGATCTGATAAAAGGCCGTATTTACGGCCCTGATTAGGTACGAATAAAGTCCGGATAGATGGCCCTTTTTATTGACTAACGCAGTTTATTCAAACTTTTCATACTAATGATAATGATTAATAGTCGCTTTCGTAAAAAAAGAGGAAATACATTAATTCATATAGATTTTTTTTTTATGTAGTATATGAGATTTTTTTACAATAATTAAATAATAATCTACGGTGCTTAGCTACGTAAAATGCTTGAAATAATAATGATATTGCCATTTCATCGCCAACGGTCATACCACGCTGAAAAAACCAGTTCTCGTTAGATCACTGAAGTTAAGCAGTGTTGGGCGCGGTTTGTACTTGGATGGGTGACCATTCGGGAATAATACTACTGTGTACTGTTGGCGTCGTGGGTGCGGTGAGCCCACACTTGTAGTTCTTTACTACAAGAAACTATCCACCCAGAAACACTACCCGAATCGGGTAGTGTCACGCCTACCCCAAAAGGGAAATGGCCTAATGGTATACATACATACATTAATCACTATAAATAATAATTATTAAAATTCTGATATCGTGGATAAAAGATTTGACAGGAACAGATTTGATTTAAAATTTCAAGATTTGAATCATGCCGCCTTGGGCAATAGTTCGTTTACTTTTTGAATTCATCGTACATATTTTCATATTTATTTCATTCTCATTTAAATAAAAATAAGTAAGGAATTCGATACGAAATAATCACGGCCCTGCAAAGGACCTTAATTATTTTAAAGGCACAAAAAAGGCTGCCTGACATGGACCGTCTAAGGTTGGCAACGTACGGCCCTTTCCATTCCGAGCGTGACGAAACACCATCAGGGCCCGATAGGATTTCCGTATCCGGGCCTTAAATAAAATAAGGCAACCTTACCAGGACCTGGTGGTGCCCTGATTTAAATTTCTACACGGGAATTTCTAGTTAAAAGTAATATCTATATGGAAGCAATAAATCAAATTCATATAGACAAAAGAGGATGTCATACATAGCCCTCCATGTGAAATTTCACCTATACACCTGCATAATTTGTATATTAAATGAATGACCATCTTTGTTTAATTGGAATAAGAAATAACCTTGGCTCAAAAGTGAGATCCATAGTCCGTATTATAATGCGCATCCAGACTCCGTCTTACTTTTTGGTTCAGAACCCAGCCTTACTCATCTACTATTACAGCAGCTTTAGTGGGTGATTGAAAATTTGAAATATTTTATTATATTTATTTTTCATTGAGCTAATTTTTTAAAAATTTTAAATCTTCAACGTGTAATAAGCAAAACTGATTGTTCTGAATAAGAGATAGAAGAGGTGCTGAAGCAAGAAGCATATATCTGTAAATGAAAAAAGCCATATGACCTCATCTCAAGTGTTGTTGTGTGGCATAAAGAAGCGTTATAATCGATACACCTAGAAACACGTAAAATTCGTATTCTCAAAATTGCACAGTATTGCATCATATGTTGCAACATTGTTCTAGAAAGTTCTACAGTATAGCCGATATACCTAGAAACATGTAAAATTCGTTTTCTTGACATTGCGCAATATTGCATTATATGGTGCAACAATGTTCCATATGTGGAAACACGTAAAATTCGATTCTCGACATTGCATCATGTAATGCACCAATGTTCTAGAACGTTCTACACTGTAATCGACACGTTCGTGATTTAATTTTTGCGACGCAAAATGTGATGCGTCAGTACAATACCCTTGAAGCTGCTGACGAAAGAAATTATTTCCAGAAATTGCGTAGTATATTTTGACGATACCATCAAGAATATTCTAGAATTTTTCGTCTGTAAGGAAGCAATAAATCATCCTTTTTTCTCGTTATAACCTTGCACGTATTGCCAGAACGTTCTACATTATAATCAACACGTTTGGATACCATAACCTTGAAAGTTGTTGACGACAAAAATTCTTTCCAGAAAGCAATAAATTATCCTTGTTTTTCTCGTAATAACCTTGAACGTGTCTTGACATGAATTCGGCTCGTACAATTGTGTGATATTCTGTAACGTCATCATAAGCTTCGAGAATGCTCGAGAAGCTTAGCACGGTGAATCTGGTAATACACTGGAAATTTGTTTGCAGCTCGCGCCTCATATAGCTGAGGATTATCATTATTATGAAGGTTAATACCTAAGCAGAAAACATTTTTGCGATGTAACTTCAAGGGCAAATGAAAAAAATGTAACCTTGAAGCTATTTTACGTAAAATTCAAAATGCGTTTTATATTCATGAATTCCGTTCGTACAATTCTCAAAAACTGGAGTAGCTACCGGATGCAACCTGATCCGTGAGAATAAATCAAATTCCTACGGGTGAAAACAGGATGTCACATCAAATTTCACATACAGACACACTTGCATATTTGCGCCTTAAATATGACTGTTTTATCTATAAGGAAGCAATGAATCATTCTTGTTTTTCTCGTAATAACCTTGAACGCGTTTTGACATGAATTCTAGTCGTACAATTGTGCTATATGCTGTGACGTCATCATAAGCTTCGAGAATGTTCGAGAATGTTCGAGAAGCTCCACGATCCCTCGAGAATGTTCTAGAAGCTAAGCAGCATGGTGTCCATGCCAACCTCACATGGATACACACGGACACACACACACAGATACTCACTAATACTAACTCATCCAGAACCGGCCCTGTATATCTACTTGGGTTAAAATTTTAATTTAATTGTTGTTACGAATAAAGAGGTTGTTTTAAAGCAGATTTTAAAGTATTTTTTCATTTTCTAAACTTACACTTTTGAGGCAGCCCTTATAATCACCAGGTCTAGTTTTACTAAGGCACAAAAATGATTATTTAACCTAAATTTTAAACAGAATCTAACACTCTTTTGTCTTCAAAAAAGTCTTTTTTGAACCACCTTACTGTTAAACTGCGTATACGTTAAAATGAACGTATCGAGATACTTGAAAGCGCGAAAATTTTAATTTAGTTTATTTAATTTTTTCAATGAAAACTTAACTATTATACTTTTGTTTGAAAATTGATCTTTTTAGTTTAAAATTCGAATATTAATCTTCTTCATGGAGAATTCAACAGCTTGTTTGCAATTTTTTCTCTCCCTTGACTGAAAAATCTTTTTACGTTGAAAATTCAACTCATGTTGAAAAGTAGTTTTTTTTGTCGAATTCTACTGTTTCTGATTAAAAATTAATTTTTTTCATGTCAACTACTACATTTTTCGTTCAGAATTCATCTTTTTTGAATTACAAATTTAATTACTGAGTTGAAAGCTGAACTTTTTGGTTTAAAATTGATTTTGTTGTTGTTCAAGATTCATTATCTTAATTCAAAATGTATCTCTTTGGTTGAAAAGTTAGCCATTTTCTTGAAAATTTGTTTTTACTTTAACAGAAAATTAATTCGTTTCGAAACTAAAAATGTCATTATTCCAGTCGAATATTCCAACATTTTATTTAAAAATTCATCTCTTCAGGCTAACATAATACAAAATTAAAAATGTAACCATTCAATTTTGGGTTGAAAAATTATCATTTTTAGTTGAAAATTCAACTATTCCAGTCAATGGTTCACCATTTTAGTTGAAAATTCATCACTTTGGCTGAAAATTTGCTTTTTTCTTTGGTGGAAAATGTAAGTATTCCAGTGAAGTATTCATAATTTTATTTGAAATGTCAACTTTTTCATTGAAGATAAAAAAAAACTTGGTTAAAAGTTACACTTTCGTTAAAAATTCATTTATTTCAGTAAAAGATTCATGATTTTAGTTCCAACAGTTTTTTTTCTGGAAAATTAGTTTATGTTCAGATTTAACTATTCTATTTTAGGTCGAAAGCTGATTTTTTTTAGTTCAAAATTCAACTGTCAACTATCAAATAAAAATTTGTTTGAATTATTATTCAAATTCATAGACTTTAGAGACAAATTCAAGAAATGATTATGTTTTTAGTATGTATGTATGTATGTATGTATATTTAATCTCTCCCTTTTACGGGTTTGAGGGCCTCCGCTCCCTGTACATATCTTTACATTTCATCCTTAGTCTAACTTATTCGCTGCTTATATTCTAAATCTTCGCCTTACATGATAACAGTCATATTAATACTATTATTCTTAACTTTCTACAAATCTAAGTATGAGCGACCTTCCAGGGCTTCCGTTTTCTCTTACCATCAATTGCATTTTCAACGATTTAAAATTTACCATTTTTCTAGTGACTTTCCTTCACAGAGGATTACCCGTTTGGCTCTGCCCTGTTCCCTTACTTTCTCTTATTTCTTCCAGCTTTTTCATCCACATCACTCCCTGTCCATTACCATCCAAGATCCATCTCACACACTCATCCACACTCAACTGTCCATCTTCCTCTCCTGTACACCTCTCTAACACATGTGCCCATGACTCCACCTCGTATCCACATACTCTGCACAAATTATCCTCTTCATCCATCCAATATCTACAAGATCTCACTCCTTCCCCCATTCTAAACCGTACCACCCTATTCCATTTGTCTTCCTTTTTCATCTTTTGCAAATATTCTGGTTCCGTCAACCCTTTGACCATCATATACCATCTATTGTACTTCGAATCCATAATCTTTCTCCATCTCTCTTCTCCTTGTCTTACTAATAGCTCTAATTCTATGTTCTGCCAATCCAGAACCCCTTCCTGCATATCACAAACATTCCTCATTTTTGTCCTTTCTTCCTCCCATTTCGAGTTTCCCAAATTTCCTCTCGTCTCCTTGTTCCGAACTTCGTCCAAGCATACTTGTGCTATCCTGCTACCCTCCCCCCTTTTCAGTTTCTCTTCAAACCTCCAGGCTCTCTTAATTTGTCTAGTTACCATTTTTTCCCTTCCTAGTTCTTCCCTTATCATGTATCCTGGACAACTCCAACTGACCCCCATTACCCATCTCAGATATCTCTCATGTATGCTTTCCACTTTCCTATGTTCCTTCCATCCCCAAACCTCCACTCCATAACACAACACCGCCCAAACCAACGCATCAAACAACCAAACCCTCATTCTCCAATCGTCCTTGAACCTTCTCTTTCCTATACCCCATACTTGGCCCATTACTTTACTCGCACTTTCGATTCTTTTCCTCACCTGCAAATCGTTTCCCCCTCCTGACTCAAACCAAAAACCTAGGTAACAGAACTCCTCCACAATTTCCACTGTTTGTCCGTTCATCTTCCAAACGTAACCTATTTTGGTCTTTTTATTTCTGAAGCACATCACCTTGGTCTTCCCTACGTTCACCGTCAGTTCTTTTGTTCCCACGTATTCTTCGAAAATTCTTATCATTAGGTTCATCCCCTTCTCATCGTCTGCTACTAGAACTACGTCGTCCGCGTATGCTAGGGAGTATAGTTTGCTATTACCCAGGATCGTCACCCCTTTCCCTTTCTCCTTTAGCTTCTCCTCTAGGTCTGCCAGCAGCAAATTAAAAAGTAGTGGACTCAACGGGCACCCTTGCCTTAGACCTCTTCCTGTCCAGAAAACCTCCCCTTTTTCCCCGCGTATCTTCACCCTAATCCTGGTTTCAGTAAAAATTTCCTTTATCCTCTCCACCAGCCCTTCTTCTATTCCCCTCTCTTTCATTGCCTGCCATAGCACTTTTCTATTCACTGAGTCAAAAGCTGCTTTGAAATCTACAAACAAAGCGACTAATTTCCCTCTTTTTCTCCCTAAGTTTCTGTTAACCAAGTAGTTGAGTACGTAAATGTTGTCTATTGTCCCCATCCCTTTTCTAAATCCCGTCTGGTTGTGTGGGATACTTTGCTTCTCTTCTATCTGATTCTCTAACCTTTTTCTTAGAATTTCTGTGTATATTTTATAGCCCCCTTGCATGAGAGTGATCCCTCTGTACTCTTCTACCTTCTTACCCTCCCCTTTCTTAACAAGCGGTACTACCAGCCCTGTCATCCACTCCTCCGGCCACCCTTCTCCTTTCCAGACCTTGTTGCATATCCTCCACATCACTTCCCTAATCCCTTCTCTTCCATACTTTATCGCTTCGTTCTCCATACCATCCTCTCCTGTGGCCTTGTTTCTTTTCAGTCTATCTATCGCCTCATTTACTTCTTCTCTTGTTATTTCGTTCGCTTCCTCCGTTTCTCCCTGGACTGTCTTTCTATTTTCCCCTTTGATCTTATTTTGTTCTCCCCCTAACAGACCCTTAAAATAATCCGTCCATTCCTCCATTTCTATTTCTTCATTCACGCCCTTCCTTCCTCCTCTTTCCCTGTTTATCACATCCCAGACCCTACCTTCTTTGATTGCTTTTTCTACTTCTTCCTTGTATTTCTCCTTTCCCCTTTGCTTTTTCCCTTCCAGCATCTTCTCATGTTCTCTTTTTCTCCTGTTGTACTCCGCCTTCTCTATTTCTCCTTTCCTCCACTTTTTTACAGACTCTTTCATTCTCTCCTTACTCTCCCTGCATTCCTCGTCCCACCATCCTCTCTTTCCCTCTTCTCTTCCTTCTTTTGTACCTATCTCATTCTTCACCTTCTCAATCGACCCTTTCAACCTTTTAATTAACGAGTCTACCCCCTCCTCCTTTTCATATCTAATATTCTCCTTTTCCATCTTCTGTTCAAACACTTTTAATTTATCTACCCCCCAGACTCCCATTTTCGTGTCCCTTTCCCCCCCTCTTTCCTTTCTCCCTCTGCCACGCTTATGGACGCCACCTTTCAGTGTAGCTATTACTGGGAAGTGTTCTGACCCTATCTCATTCCCTACATTCATACTGCATATCATATTACTCATTCTTTCTTCTGCCAAGATGTAGTCTATGATTGTTATTCCCTTACCTATAAATGTAATCTCTCCTTTCTCATCTCCTTTCATGTTGCCATTACATATAAACCATCCGGTTTCTCCTATTATGTCTAGTAACTTCCTCCCCTCCCGGTCTATCTCCCTATGTTTGGAGCTCCTCATATATGCCTCCTTTTCTTCATCCCAAATCCCTCCCCCTTGCTCGCCAGTCCAGGCATTTAAGTCACCTCCTATCAAAACCAATTCTTCCTTCTTTTCCTCCATCCACCTCCTTATTACTCTCCAACCTTCCTCTTCCCCTCTTCTTCTATATACACAAACCACCGCTATTTTGACTTTCCCTATTATAATCCTTCTTACCATTGTTCCCTCCTTTTCTTCTCTGTCCTGCTCTATTTTACCTTTTACTGCCCATTCTTTTCTCACCCCTGATACCATGCCGCCCATTCCTCTACCTTTAACGTGTTCCTTCCTTGCCTCTTGCATTGTCCACACATACCCTTTAGGTAACAACCTTTTCATCCCCTTCCAATCCTTCTCATCCGCCCAGGTTTCACTCATCATAATCACGTCCCACTTTTCTAACTCCCGCCAGAAACCTTCATTCTTGTTCTTCAAGCCTGACACATTCCAGAAAGCTATTTTCACTTTTTTCTCCTCCCTTCCCTCCTCTATCCTCCTTACTTTTCTTCCGCCTTGCTTTTTGGAAACCCCCCTGTTTGCTCTCTAGCCTCTTTTGAATCTTCCTTTCTTCTATCTTTCTCAATCCTTTTTCCCTTTTTCCTTATTTCTTCTACTTCCTCGTCCCAGACCCACTCCTCCCCATTTATCCATAGTCTGTCTCGCCCTATCCATACCATGCATCCCTTTTTCCTCTCTATCCATGCTCTCTGTTCTATTTGCCATCTCCTTTTCCTCTCCCTCCAAGTCAAATCCTCTTCAATTCTCTCCCTTCTTCCTTTCAATAATTTTTTGTTCTCCATAATTTTCTTTTTCTCCTCCTCACTCCCTACTTTTACTACAAACATTCCTTCTTTTCCTTCCTTCGTCATTCCTAATCTCTTAACTCCTTCTACCCTTACCCGAATTCCAATACCTCTCAGCAGATTTTTGATTTCAATTTCCCCTGTTTCACTCTCTATTTTCAATCCCTTGACTACTATGTTATTTTTTCTCTTCGCCCTTTCTTCCCCTTCCAATCTTCTTTCGATCTCACTCAGTCTCTTCTTCATTCTTTCATTGTCATTTTGCACGTTATCACTCCCTTCTACTTTTTCCGCACTTTCTGTTCCCTTCCCCATATGCTCATTCCTAACTTCTAATTTGCTTACCCGTTCTTCCAGTTGTTTTATCTCCCTATTTGTCTGTTCGTCAATCTCTCTCTGTCTATTCTCTATGGCCTCTAGTTTACCCCATACCTTGTCTTTCTCCTCTTTCCAGAGTTTATCCCACTCTTCCCACTTTTCTCTTACTTTTCTCACTTCCCCCCTAACTTCTTTCCCCTGCCTATTCATATCTTCCAGACTCTTCCTAGTTTCCTCTCTAAACCCTTTTATGAGGGCCGCTAGCTTCTCAAACATCCCCCCATCCCCCCAATCTCTGTCTGGTGTTTTTCGTTTACTTTTCATTTTCTTGTTATCCTTGTCCCTTTCCGGATCATCTTCCCCTTCCTCTCTCTTCCTTTTATCTTCCCCTTCACTGCTAGTCACGTTCCCCTTTTTGTGCCATTCATCCAGACTCCTATTCGAGCCCGCTCTACCTAGCCTGTTGAGGCGCTGTAGGTTTGATGGTCTCCCGCGTTTCTGGCACGTGCCTGAACCCCTTCTCTCCCTGGTCGGTGTCTCGAACGTCTCGTCATCGCTACTGTCAAATTCTCCCTTCTCCCCACTAACCACGCTCAAAACCTCGTCCGCTCTTGCTTCTTCCTCTCCCTGCCCTCTGGCGCCCGTTTGCGGGCTTCTTACCGTCGGCATCCCAGTATCCAACCTTACCCACTGTTCCACGACGCTACCCTCTCTTCACCTGCCTACCTCTTGCCCCCCTTCCCGACAACCACCTTCTATACCTAACCTCAAAACAAAATTTGCCAATATATATTTGAGAATATCTTATAAAATGATTTGTTGAAGATTTATAAATTAAAAATATTAATAAAATCCCCAGAAACTGAAAAAAAATTGATAATAAACTCGCGAAACTGCGGACTTATTCCGAGTCAATTTATAAAAAAAGAGAAATATTTGAATGGCTCCGTACTATGAAAAATTATACAAAAAAAAACTCGAGATATCTGGATAGAGCTTGAAATTGTCAGGGAATGTTTTTTCAGGTATGATTTCTTCATTTAGCTATACTGTAATAATAATTAAACATGATATACTCATTAAAAGTATGTAATAAAAATGTTGTATTCTAGGATGCTAGTAACGTATCTAATGAAGTATAGAGGGTATCCAGAATCAGCCAAAGACAAGTGTACAGCCGTACATTGTATGGTGTAAAGCTTACAAAGCTCTCCACCAAGCATTATATTATATTTTAATAGTTTTATCTGGCTAAAGGAAGAACAGTTACGACTTCAGAGTTGTTTTTGTCTTGTAAAACCTTTAAAGATTAATAATATTCTAGTTTTAATTATTACAATGACATGTTTTCAATTCGGATTGAACTAACTTGTTGTTTAATCGAACCTAATTCGACTTTAATAATTTATTAATATATTTCAATAATATTCTCTTCGTTGAAAAAACAGTTTTTAAATTTACTTGAGTCTACCCTTTGAAATAGTAACCAACAATACATTTACCAATTCATTTAGTAGTATCATTACCAATTCCTTTAATAGATATAGTTACTAATTCATTTAGTCAGTTATTCTTACTCATTGAATTAGTAGAATCTTACTAATTACCAGTAAACGAATCGGCGCTATTTGAATTAGTAGAAAACTACTACCAATTAGTAGTTTTCTACTAATTCAGATTTAGAGAGCTGATATGAATTCATTAATATTGTACATGACTATTATATTTAATATACTTTGTAAATTATTTTAAATTACATTACAACGTATTAGAATCCATATGAAGACATGAGAGTCTAAGGAGAGGATAAGGACCAAAATCAAATTTTACAATATGAACGAAAAATGTTTTCTAGGATTCCAAATAGGCTTCCAAATATAATTTCTAACTGTGGAGCATATGGCCATTATTTCTGTGTTTTTGAGCAAAATAGCCCACTTTTCATTCTCATAATGAGAAAATTCATTTTTTTGAGTGAAAGGAGAAATTATTTTTACATATTCTTAATAAATATGTATTGTTAAATAGCATCATAAATTATTTGAAATGGTTAAAAACAGAATTTGGAAAAACTGGTCCTTATCCAGTTGTAATTCTCATGTGTTCATAAGTATATTATTTTTATAAACATTTTTAACAGTGTTACCATAATGTGTACCTTTTTACTAATTGTTGCATATGCCCATCTTGCAGCACGTTTGTGCACATTTATCTTTTGTAGGATATAGATTGCTTGTCTCACTTCCACAATAACTTCTAGGATAACAGCTGTTGCTGGGTTTATTATAAGAGTAGTAACTAGTGAATTGGTTGCACGTGGAGCCAAACCTTTTACCACATTCTGCCGAAAACATTAACAGATTTTATTATTCAAATTTGAACTCAATTTTTTACATTTCATACGTTAATGATGATGTATTTGATTTTAGATACAAAAAATATCTGAAAGTGAAGCTTATTTCCATACTAAGTCCAAAGATAAAACTTTAATATCACAAAAAATGTTTAATTTGGACGCAATATATGCTACAATATGGAACCGTTTCAAGGGTGGCATTCCAAAAGGGCATGAACGTCATTTTGACCTTTTTTCGAGAGTTAATAAACATTCCCGAAAATCGAATTTCGAATCCAGAAGCAAACGAAAAACTTTCTATATACTTCAGTACTAAATAGAGACGAAGAAAGTTTAATTAAGAAATGTTATTAGTTCTCTAAAAAATGGAAGAAGGCAACGCTTTTTTTGCTTAAAGCTCGAGTTTTCTCAACTTTGGACGGTGAAGTGCAAACAAATTTTTAAATGCCATCAAAATTTTTGAAAACTCTTGTATCACAATATGTATGGGAATTTATCTGATTCTTTTAGGAAAAAAATCTCATGTTTGCAAAAATAGCATATATGCTATTTCGGAGTGCTACCCTCTATTTGTAAATTAAATGAAAATCCAAAGAATAAATTTGATAGAGGTCACAATATGGAATATATTTTAAATTCAAAAAATTCATAAGACTCACCATCCTCAGCCACTGCATACATTTGCAGCTCTAAAATGATGTAAAGACCGAAGAAAAGAGTAGAAATTTTCCAATTCATGTTCAAACTTTTTTTCTTAAACTGAATATTCACAAAATCAAATTTTGTATTTTTCCAAACGTGACAAACAAGCTTGCTTCTAAGGCGACCAGAATAGAATGAACACGCTAAAAAAGTGGGAGATAAATTTACCTGTGTTTTTAGTATTTACATACATTGACCTTAACCACTTGCTCGTGCTCATCAGTGAATGTACTGTTTCTTGAAGAACATAAAGATTATTTTTCTCATTGTATTTTCCTTCAAAGTGTTTTTTTGCTTTCTGACGGTATCAAAGGCAAACAAATCCATTATCTTATCGTTAGAAAAAAGTCGTTAATGTTAAATTGAAAATAAAACATTTTACTCTCGTGAGCACCGCCATTTTATTTTTTCAAAAAAAACAAAAGTTAGGGTGGATTGCTCTAGACTTTTGTTCTATTGTGCTGCAATTTTTTTCGAAAAAATCCAGATTTGAGTAAGGATTCAGAACAATATTTTTCAGGGCCAGCACCGCCATTTTGTTTGTTTCGAAAAAACAAAAGTTATGGTGAATGTTGGAAGGTTTCTGCTCTATCGTGTCGCAAACAATTTGAAAAAATCAAAATTGGAGACAAAATTGAAAAAAAAAAACTTTTTTGGACTAGCACAGCAATTTTTTTTTTCTTTAAACAAAAGTTTCACTGTTTTGTGCTAGACTTGTGATTTATCGTGCCGCAAACAATTTAAAGAAAAAATCCAAACTGGAGCCAAAATTAAGACAAAAAAACTTTGTTGGACTAGCACAGCAATTTTTTTTTTTTTTTAAATCAAAAGTTGTGCTGAATTGTGCTAGATTCTGGAAAAAATTCAAATTTGAGCTAAAATTCGAAAAAAAAACTTTTTTTGGGTCACCATAAACTAAAATGTAAAAAAGCGAATTTCAAAAATCTAAAAGTTATGGTGGATTGTGCTATGCGAACACAATAATTAACTCAAATGGTACTTTTCACTTCGATCTATATTATTCAAATGAACTCGAGTTTTTTGACTTCGAAATAATTTTTTTTTTCACAGGAAAATTTTGCAAAATGCGAATTTCAGAAGTATAAAAGTTGTACTGGGTTGCGCCAGACGAGTACAACAACTAATTAGAATTGCACTTTTCACTCAGATCTATATTTTCCAAAGAAACTCGGCTTTTTTGAACTAGGAATAATGCATTGTAGAAAATTCTTCTTTCAGGCTTCAAAATTCAACAGCTTATGAGGAAATTAAGTTTTTCCAATTGGAAATTATTTTTTTGAAACGAAAATGTAACTATTCGATTTTTGGTTGAAAACTGATGTGTTTAATTCAACAATTCAACTATTTTGTTAAAAAATTATCTTATTTGTGAAAATTTTAAAATTGCGAAATTTAAAAATAAATTTCTTGCTCAGTTACTATTTTTTTCAAAATGTGCAAGAACATGTTTTTTTTTTTGGATTGAGTCATATGCACATATTTAAAAAAAAAGCTGAATGTAGAACCTGAAATTTATTCAGCTTGAAGCAAAGAAAAATTTTTTTACTTCGCTTTTTCGGAAAAAAAATTTTTTCGTGAGTTAGGATATTTGGGATTTCATATCTTTTTTTGTGATTTTAGAACGTTATAAACATGACGGAAAAAAAAATTTCCCATAAATAAAAAATAATAACATGTTTCTTTGGTCCAAGCTGACTCATTTTAAGGCTCGAATCAATCCAAAAACATGTTTTTGTAAATTTTCAAACAAATTTTAATAAGGCAAATTTTTTTCAATTTAAAAAAATTGTAATTGTAAATTCAAGAAAGAGAACAGAAGATATTAAGTGATTATACATTTTTTTCTTTACTTGTTTTCGATTAAATTAAGGTACCATAGGAAACGCTTTTACACAATTCAGACCCAACAAAATTTTGATATCGTGAAGGGAAAAGCAATATTTCAGTTTTAAATATTTTGTTGTAATTCAAAGCCTTCAAAAATTATTTTTATGTCAACCTCTGTCATGTATTATTGTTGAAATATATTAAAAATTCATTTACCTTAACATATATCACACATTTCATCTTCAATTATTCAAGAAAATTTATATACCTTTTTAAAAAATAGCAAAAACTTCGATTTTTTAAGATTTCTTAAATTCTTATGGTCGTTTGGGCACGGTAAAATATATTGTAATGACATTATTACTATACAGGTATAAATTCACTCACTCTGAACACATTTTTTCTCAATTTTTATCCCCCCCCCCCATGGAGCATTGGTGGGGGGAATGACGGACCATAAATAGTACAAATTTCTGGATCTGGATAAAATTGGTGGTAGTCATATTTTTAGGGTCGCTAATTTCAAATCTGAGGTTCCATTTTTAAAATTCAGAATGCCGGATCCAATATGGCGGACATGAATTATTAAAAATGTTCGAACCTTGATACAATTTTTGATACTTAGGTTTTGGGGTCGGTGAATCGTGATCTGATGCTTCATTTTGAAAATTCAATATCGCGGTTCCAATACATGGACCAAAACCATCAAAAATATTCCGAAGTTGAGCAGATTGTTCATATTTAAGTTCTTGGGGTCTTGGAAATGAAATTTAATTTTGAATTTTCCAAACTCAACATGGTGGACATCAATTATTGAAAATTTTTTAATATATCATGTCCGCCATATTGGATTTTCCATTTTGAATCTTAAAAATCCAACACCAGGTTTCGATTGAGCGACGCCAAAACCCTAAGTATAACTCATTTTATCAAGTTACGGAAATTGTCAATAATTCATGCCCGCCATATTGAATCCGCCATTTTGAGTTTTAAAGATCCAACATCAGGTTTGAAATCAGCGACTCCAGAGATCTGAGTAGCATCAATTTTATCTAGGTCCGGACATTTTTAATCATTCATGTCCATGAAACTGGATCCGCCACTTTGAATTTAAAAAATCCACTATCAGGTTTAAAATCAGTGACCCGAAAAACCTAAGTATCACCAATTTTACAATTTAAAAAATTTTAAATCTATAAAATTAAAGAAATTCCAAATAATAAATATCCAAAATTGAATAATTGACCTATTTCGGAAAAATCATGCAAAATTCCATCATTTTATTTTACACAAACCAGCATTCTATTATGAATTTAAAATTTTCTTCAATTTGGAAGGTTTGCTATACGAAAATATTAACTTTGAATCTTGAAAATCATCCATATGCAAAAATTTTGATTCATAAATACTAAAACTTGAAAAATCTTCAATTACAAATCTGAAAAATTCAAAAAAAAAATACTGTAAATCTCCAAATTTGGGCGAAATATTGAAAAAAAAAGTTCAAAATTGCATTATTTGGAACTATAAACATCCCAAATTAATGAATCTTCAAGTATAAATCCTCAAAATGAAGAATTATAAATTTCATATGTCAATATATATGTCAAGTCAGTAATATATTGTAGAAATATATTGATTTCTTAAAATATTTTTTATATTTCTAAATAATTTTGCAGATTTGACAAAATCTAAACTGCAAATCTACGACTAAAAGCAAAATGAATTCATGTAGGAGAACATATTGAAACATTTTATTTAAATTGTATCAAAATGATAATGAGCTATCTAATTGACAAAAAAGATTTCAGACATTGTAAGACATTTAATTCTCTCTATATCTAAGTTATTGAAATTTTATTAATTACTTGTAAAATTCAACTAATCGAAAATAAGAAAAGTGAGCCACTAAAGCTTAATAGAAAATAAAGGTATAGTTCCGAATTTGATGAAAATTAAAAACGATATGTGATCTCCAACAATGTCAAAAGTTGCAACAAATAACAAAAATATATTTTTTTACAAGATATTGAAAATGTTATCATGCGGATCATAAGTTGTAATACTGATTTTCAGTACATGTAAGCGAATGTTGCAATGAACATGCTATACTCAGCTGCCTTAAGAACAGTCTTGAAATACAAATTGATGAAATATTTGAATTTCAATTTATGATAATTTATAAAAATGTTTTAATGCTAGGGGGTCTGAAAAATGAATTTTTCCTTCTTTAATTTGAATGCAACATCTTGAATTGTGTGTAAAAACAGAGAATATTGTAGAAACTAGAAAAAAGTTAACTTTCTATCATCGAAAATTATCTCGCTTGAAAAAATGGATGGTCTAAGAAACTTGCAATTTTTATATTTTCATTGCTGTCGACTTTTCGCTATGCTCAATGGCTCATGAAGTGCTCATGGCCCTGAATCCAAGTGATAAGGAATAGCGTTCTATTTTTATGTTTGAACTTTAGATTTTATGACTTGACACTGAAATCGATTCTTAAACCTATTTTCAAGTATTTCTAATAAACTCTTTCATTTCGTCTCTGGACTGAATAAACTTTGGGAATAATTAGAAAATTTTTACTGTTTTCTAAATCTGCTGCCTCCATTTTCTAAAAATTGAACAGTGTATATGCACAGAAGTAATTTTTTGCCGATTCGTGTTATTTTACTGAAGATTCGACAAGAATAAGAAATGTTTAAAAAATATTAATTTACCTAAAGTTTTTGAAGTATTGCAGTATAAAATGTTATCTTGAATATATTTGCATGTATTTGGATACTGGTCATTGTACTTTTGTATGCACCTAAAGATTTCCAATATTCCTGCACGTATTAACCGATTTTCATGCATGTTGTTTCACTTTCTTCTAATTACATACAACAATAATTTAGCGAATTAACATTGAAATAATCCATGCGTTCATAATTTCGGTTTTTGTGACCGACCTTAATCCCTTAACAATAACAGGGTCATCCATTCCAGATAATTCAACTGGTAGTGGGTTATCTTGGAATTAAACAAAATGTATAAAGATTTTTTTCGAAAAACCTGCTCTGAGATAAGTGAGACATTACTTTTCGAATGACGTATGCAAAAGATCAGGCAAAAATATTCAAGCGTTCTGTCTCAAAATCAGGAAACTTAAACGCTCTTTTGATAAGGGCCTTAAGGGGGTCATCCCGTGTGACAGAATTTTTTTAAAGGTTTTTTCGAAATGTTTTGTAATAAAATTAAAAAACACAGCGCTTCCAAATTTTTACTATATATTTCTTCAGTCTTTAGTAGTAACTCTGAATTTTTATATGCAAAAATATTATCTTGATCGCGAGTTTTATTGAGCGAATGGCAAACATATGAAAAAAATGTAGGTAAACGGCGACCATGATTCTGTGAGAGTGGCTTATCCAAAAACAAGAAACAAAATTGGATGTTAATCTATAGGTGGATGGCTATCGCTGGAACTAGGATTTCATGAAAATCTGGAAAATTCAATTTTTTATATGCTTTTAAACATTAAGACCCAAAATTTCATGAAATTCATTGGCAAATTTCTTTCCAATGAAATTCATTGGGAAGAAATAAAATTGATACAAAAAGTTTACGGAAATGTTTTTATGAATATTTTAGAAGTGGTTGGATTGTTTAAAATTGAAAACTATTTAAAAGTCTTTTACATTCTCATTAATTAATGATTGAGCGAGAAAATTTTCGGTAAATTAGTCTGCGAGCAGTACAATGTGTTGAAATTAATACAATTCATTACAATTTTTTAAAAGTTGCCCTAAATTTATTTTTTGAAGAACACCTTTTTAAACTTCCGAGAAAGATTGGGAACCATTTGTTAGAACGCATACATTTGTTGAATGTATATAGTTTTATTGTATACTATATAAAATATATGCAGAACTCCGGCGTACGTAGCAATTTTAAAAATTATGTATCTCACGACTTCGGTAGAGATTAGGAATTTTTTTGAAGCAGTTATATACATTTTTCTATTTTTGAAATATTGTATCTTGAATAACGTGAAAATAATAAAAACTGCCTCACAAAACAATAATAACAATAATAATACTGAAACTTTTCAAAAACAGTTTCATAAATTTTTCATATTTTAGAATCCTCGTATGTCGAATAATGTAAAAATAATGAAAATGACCAATGAAAATTACATGTCAAAAAACATGTTTATTTATTCATTTTACAGGATAATTTATAAAAACACGTTCATATAGAAAATATTGAGATGGTAGTGTCTTCTATCCCACTGAAATCATAAAAAATTTTAGAACTATTAAGAACAGTTGTACTATTTGTAAGTTATACTAACAATGGAATTATATTGCACAGTATGCCAATTATTTTCAACTGAAATATTTATTGTTAGAAGAAAATGGTCGCTAACTTCATATACAATATATGCAAATAACTTTACAGACTTTAGATTTGCCAAAAAATGTGTTTTCGAATTTTTCGAAAGCTATCTACTACATTTTTTCTGTTTTTCTGAAAAAATACTGTATTCCCTTTTCTCTTATTAAAAAAAAAAAATGTGGAGATTCCAACAGGCCCTTCTAGGACTAAAAATGAATTTTCGTAGCGTAAAAATTGGATAAATTAGAAATATGTTTACCGGGTGACAGAAGAAAATCTTGAATTTCGAAATACACCAAGAATACATCTTTTTTGTAATTTGAAGATTCTTATAGTACTTCTAAATGTATTTTTATTTTGTTACAATTATGCGTTTCTATAAATTTTGCTTATCGATTTCATTGAATTTCAAATTGCTGAAAATAAGGCTCGATGTAAAATGATACGTAAAAATAAATTTTAAATTACTGTAGGTATCTTTACATTGTAAAAAATGTGTATTTTTGGTTTATTTCGAAATTCATGATTTTTTCTGCCTATCTTTGGAACAAAAATTCAAAACAAAGAAAATTTATATTCATATTAAAACTGATATGAAATTATCATTATTAATGTACATGAGTATTATATTTAATATGCTTTGTAAATTATGTCAAATTACATTACAACGCATTAAAATCCATATGAAGTCATGAAAGTGACAACTGGGAAAAGACCAAAATCAAATTTTATACTATGAACGAAAACAATTTTCTAGGATGGGCTTTCAAATATGAAATTTTGATTAAATTATACAAGAAATTTTTTCCAAGAACTGTACATTGAGGATGTAAAAAATTAGAAAGAATTTTTTTCTAACTGTGGAGCATATGGCCGTTAGTTACAATGTTTCATGAAAGTGAAAATTTTCTTTTTAAATTTTTTATCTTTTTGAGCGAGGTAGCCAAATGTTCCTTATCCAATTGTCGTTCTCATAATTTGAAAATTCATTTTTTTGAGGGAAAGGAGAAATAATTTTCACATATTCTTAATGTGTATTGTTGAATAGCATCATAAATTATTTGAAATGGTTAAAAACAGAATTTCGAAAAACTGTTCCTTATCCAGGTGTAATTCTTATGTGTTCATTATTATATTAATTTTATAAACATTTTTAAGAGTGTTACCATAATGCGTACCTTGTTACGAATTCTTGCATTTTTTATTGGTGCAGCACGCATTTGCACATACATCTTTCGAAATAAAAAGATTTTTTGTCTCAGTTCCACAATAATTTCTACCATTACAGCTATTGCTAGGACGATCATATGAGAATTGATAAAAGTATTTGTGGCTGCACGTGGAGTCAAACTTCTTACCACATCCTACCGAAAACATTAACAGATTTTATTATTCAAATTTTCAATCAATTTTTTATATTTCATACGTTATTGATAATGAATTTGATTTCAGATGCAAAAAATATCTGAAAGTGAAGCTTACTTTCATACGAAGTCCACAGATAAAAGTTTAATATGATAAACATTTTTTCATTTTGACACTGTATATGCTACAATATGGAACCGTTTCAAGGGTGGCGTGCCAAAAGGGCATGAACGTCATTTTGAAAATTTTTCGAGAGATAAACGTTCACGAAAATTGAATTTTCAATCCAGAAAAAAAGAGAAACTTTCTATATACTTTAGTACTAAATAGAGACGAAGAAAGTTTAATTGCAAAATGTTATTAGTTTTCAGAAAAATGGAGGAAGCTATTCTTTATTGGCTTAAAACATGATTTTTCTCAAATTTGGGCGGTGAAGTGCAAACAAATTTTTAAATGCCATTAAAATTTTCAAAAACTCTTACATGACAATGTATATGGTTTGTCTGATTCTTTTAGACAATAATCTCATGTTTGCAAAAATGGCATATATGCCATTTTGAAGTGCTGCCCTTTATTAGCAAATTGAATGAAAAACCAAAAAATAAATTTGATAGAGGTGACAATATGGAATATATTTTAAATTCAAAAAATTTATAAGACTCACCATCATCAGCCGCTGAATACATTTCCAGCTCTAAAATGATGTAAAGACCGAAGAAAAGAGAAGCAATTTTCCAATTCATGTTCAAAATGTTCTTCCCAAACTGAATATTCACAAACTCAAATGTTGTATTTCTCAAAACGTGACTAAGAAGCTTGCTTCTAAGGCGATCAGAATAGAATGAAAACGCCAAAAAAGTAAGAGATAAATTTATCTGTGTTTTTAGTATTTACATACATTAACCTTAACCACTTGCTCGTACTCATCAGTGAATGTACTGTTTCTCGAAGAATATAAAAATTATTGTTTTGGTTGTATTTTCCTTGAAAGTGTTTTTTTTTCTTTCTGATGGTATCAAAAGTAAATAAATCCATTATCTTATCGTTCGAAAAAAGTCGTAAGTGTTTTTAGGTTATGTTGACAGACTAAAATAAAATATGCATGTAATTGTAATATTTCGAGCATAAAAAAGTACATAGTGAATTATTTTATTTTCCAAAAGAATTGAGAGAAACATCTGTACTTAATTTGCATTATTATTAAACTAATTTTTTATTTGTAACTTTAACATTACAAATTCTCTAAGTATTTAGTCTGAAATTTGAGGACCTTTTCAAAGATTCCAGATTCCATTCAAAGGTTCCAGAAACGAAAGCCTTTCACACATACGTTTTCAGAAAGTTGGGTTATATGCAGTTATTCCCATTTAAATTTTAATTATATATCCCTATTTGCAGAATAATCCGTGGCTCAAATATTTTTATTAATTTGAAAAGAAAATAGTTGAATCTGTACTAACACTCCGGTAACAATTTCATTATTTATTAACGACAAAATTTTATAAAATCATTTTTAGTATCTCTGCGTAGAAAAAAAAAACGTTTTTTCCTATGCACTTTTTCCGTAGGATAAGTCGTTTGCAATTTTTGTAACAAAAACATATGTTGTACCACAGAACCTATTGCTCAGAAGAAATCGCTTTAAAAATAAATTCTTTATTAATATTTAGCACAACCGTTAGAGAGCGAAAAAATGTTTTTTTTCGCCCTTTATACCAGAATATCCCCATCAAAAATAATACATGTGTATGTATGTTAAAAATATAATTCAAGGTTAGCTAAAAAATAAAATTTATATGAGAAACACGAAAAGTCAGCATTTTTATTTTTTGAAATTCTTACTTTTTTTAGTGTCTCATTTGTCGTGTCAAAGTACTTAAAATTTTCTGTATATAAAATTTTTAGTCTCTGAAGCTAAAGCTATAAAATAAAATACTCAAAAGTCCATAAAATTCTTGAACTTGACATTTTTTAAAAGGTTTTTTGATAAGTAGATAATCCTTAGATGCCCAAAATTTAAATATTTTAGAAACTTTTTTTAATATTTTAAAAAATTCTTTCTAAAATATGTGAAGTTTTGGTAATTTGAAGTTGTCATAAAGGAATCCTAGTGAACTGCGACGTGCAAGATTTTGAAAATTTATCAATGAGTGTCTCACTATAAAGACACAAATTAATGTACAAGAGGAAAAAATGTCTTAAACATTTCTGAAAGAAAAAGTAATTTATTATTTTAAAGTATTTTCTTGTAATAAACAATTAAAATTTTATTTTTCTTCCCTTTATTTCAGAAAACAAAAATGCTTTTTTTTATGATAAGTACTTCATGGTTATACATTATTAGTAAAGGGTATAAAAAAGTGTGTCTGAAAGTATCACTAACTTTTTGTGGTAAAGAAGAATTCACGAATAATAAGTTTATTTTTTTGTTGACATCAAGTTTCAACTTCATGTGAGACAATTTAAAATATTGTTGTTAGGCTATTAGAATAAATACTTAAACCTGAAGGCAAGTATTTGCAAAAACTCTTTCCTTTTGTGAAGATTTTGTGAAAACAATTTATTGTCAGAAGTCAAAATATGACATACAGCATATGGAATTCATATATAATTAAATCCTATTGTCAATATTCATATTTTAGAAATTGTTATCTATGATTCTTGCAGATGACATAAATGTTTACAAATTATTTTCATGATATATTTAAATTCGATAAAAATTAAAAACGATATACGATCTTCAACAACGCTTAAACTTTCAACAAATGAAAAAAATTAATTTTTGTCATCGAAAATTATCCGGCTTTAAAAAATGCATGATCTAAGAAAATCGTCATTTCTATATTTTTATTGTATTCGGCTTTCCCCCATGCTTCATGGCTCAAGAAGCACGCATGGCCCTCAATTCAATTGTTTATTTTGTTATTTTTATAAAATTCAAATGTTACAATCAATAGTAAAAATATGATATAGAGAATTTTGAATTGTGTTTACAGACAGACGGACAAGCAGACAGACCGAGAGACAGATAAACCCCATTTCGCCAAAAATTGATTTTCGGCAAAAAAGTGAAAATCCGTTGAAAAACAAAGGAGTAAAATTTAGGACAATTCTAATACTTTCTCAATCATAAAGGATGAGAATTTAATAAACTGATATGAGATGAAAGATTGATAATAAAAAAACAACACTATCAGACAGCAAATTTTATATCTTGATTCACATCTAGTCACCGAGATCTTCAATTTCCTAAAGAATCTTG
The DNA here is from genome assembly GCA_932178445.1 of Andricus quercusramuli. Lineage (NCBI taxonomy): Eukaryota > Metazoa > Arthropoda > Insecta > Hymenoptera > Cynipidae > Andricus > Andricus quercusramuli. The sequence continues at coordinate 223,923 of CAKNXH010002050.1, read as the reverse complement.
AATCTTCAATGAAAAAATCTCAAGAAGTTTAATTTGAGCCATTCTTAAAAAAATCGGAGTAAAGGTGAAGTTTTCAATGAAATGTCCTCATTTTTTATATTTTTAAACCACTGATGATAAGAACATAAAACTTTAGCAAGCCCCGTTTTACTTGTATAAACGCAGCTACATGCCAAAAACTTCAACTTGAGCTATATTCGAAGACAATCGATCTAAAAGAAAACATCCTAACATAGTAGTCTAATGAATCAAATTTCCTAATTTCCCTAATTTTTTACAAACTCATGAATAAAGCAATAATATTGTATAGCACATTCATATTTTATCTTAGCTGTTACTTTTATGTTAGCTGTTTTATCTCTGTTACGCAACAGTGATGTCAATTTATTTTGACACATAAATGCTAGAGTTATGTTCGCGAGACCTGATGCTGATAGCCACAGATCTTGAAGGAATAGGGAAGCTAGTTATTGGGTCGGCCTACTTTCCATATAACAGGTAAACCCACCCGCCAGTACAGGTACGGACACTGGTGGATTACTGCAAGGTAAGGTGTCTTCCCTGTCTGCTAGGGTGCGATGCTAATTTCCACCATACTTTGTGGAGCAGCACGGACATTAACCTCAAGAGATAATGATTTATTGGAATACAGAATCACTACTAATTTAGATATTTTTAACACGGGAAGTACCCCGCCGTTTCGTAACTCGGTCAGGGAGGAAGTCATTGACATCACACTCTGTACCGCCAATCTTAGAGACACTGCCAAGAAGTGGAGAGTCTCAGACGAACTCCCTTGAGATAGCAGCCAAGATTTTCATAGAAAGCATCTAATCTACTAATGGAAGTAATTTTTGACGGACAAGAGTCCGAAAGACTGGGGGGATACAAAGGTGGAACGGGAAGCTGCAAAAGCTTCGCAGAGAAACCAAAGAGAGGTTTAGACGTGCCAGTACTGGCAAAACGGATGATCAATGGACCTTATTTACGACGATGAGGGATGGATGCAGAGGCTGAATACGTGAGGCGAAGCAAAAAAGCTGGACCAACTCTTGCACAGACATCGAGAAAGGAGCAGAGGCAGCTAGACTGGACAAGCTGCTTTCTTGAAACCCGGATGCAAAACGCAGCATCCTTAAATTGCCCGACGGGGGATATTCATCGTCGAACGAAGAGACCTTGGCTCACCTGACCAAGGCACATTCTCCTGGCTTCACAAGGTCTGGAGAAAATGGGGCGATACCTCAAAACCAACGACAGCCGCCTATGGCCCAGCTACGAAATTGCCACTCCCTCCAGGGTCAGGTGGGCCCTGAAGTCTTTCAGTCCTTACAAGTCTCCTGGTACGGATGGCATATATCCAGTCCTCTTACAGACGGCGGAAAAGATCATCATGGTACCGCTCGTGGGACTTTTTAGAGCTAGTCTGACGCTGCGATATGTTCCAACGGCATGGAGGGGTACGATAGTAGTCTTCATTCCGAAAGGAGACAGGATCGGTTAAACTTCTTCTAAAGATTTCCGTCCCATCAGCCTTAAATCTTCCCTACTAAAAACATTGGAAAGACTTGTGTATAGATATATCCGCGACAAGGTCTTGTCATATAGGCCATTTCACTAGGAGCAACGCCCCTGTAGCGCTGCTCACTCGAATGAGACGGCCCTATGCCTATGCCCTATGACAACCAAAGCATGAAGGTCTCGCGATTGGATCCCTTATGGATATCGAAGAAGCCTTTGAATACACCTCCAGAGAGGTGATGAGGCTGGCCATGATTGCACATAGAGTGTCCATAGCAATCGTGGAATGGATCTGCTACATGTTGGCCTCCAGGAACCTAGCAACGACGAAGAGTGATACCATTTTATGTGGAACCGTCGACTCGGGATGTCCACATGAGGGCGTTTCGTCGCCCCTGCTGTGGTGCTTGGTAGTAGATAAGCTGCTTCATCTGCTTGCAAATCAGAGCTACCACGTAATAGGCTATGCGGGCGGTATATTGGTTATCGTGCGCGGCCAGCATCTGGATGCACTCTCCGGAGTAATGCAGCGAGAACTAGGAATAGTGGATTCTTGATGCAAGATGACTGGATTATCAGTCAATCCGAGTAACACTGACGCGATTGTGGTCACCAGACGGTATAAGTGGAGAACCACAAGTACACTGAAATTAGGAGGACAACAACTGGAAATCAAAGAACGAACTTAATATCTAGGAGTCATCCTAGATAAGAAGCTGTCATGGAACGAGCACCTGGAAGACAAGTACAAAGAGCTAGTAGCAACTATATGGCTCTGTAGGAGAGCCATGAGGAAAAGCTGGGGCTTGAAGCTGCAGACACTTATGTGGATCTACACAGCGATCCTGCGACCCAGGCTAACCTATGCAGCGGTGGCCTAGAGGAACACGGTGTACCTGTACAGTATAAACTCTCGACTCGAAAGAATCAGGAGACTGATTCTGAAAGGCCTCACTAGTGCCTTGAAGTGTACACCCACAATGGCATTGGGGGCATTAACAGGATTGAAGTCCCTCCATCTTATCCTGAAGGCCGTGGCTACGAATGCAGTCTGGAGATTAAATATGGTAAATGGTGGAAGGATCTCGACGGCAGTGCGGATCCCAACCGACATCGCAAGTAGGCAGACCCTGAGCATGCTCAGGAACAAAACACCCACTCGCTATCTCTTCGACAAGAAGTATCGTATTAGCCTATCCACGAAGGAGGATTAGGTTAACAGCGAAGCACACCTGCCCAGTGATGGGGACAAATGGTTTACAGATGGCTTCTGAAACAAGGAGAAGGCAGGAGCCGATGTATATCGTAGAAGGAGTAGAATGGGCTTCACAATCCCGATGGGGTCCTACCCCGAGTGACTCTACTTTGGATGCCTGGACACAGCGGCATCAAAGGTAATGAGATATCGGACAGACTAGCAAGACTAGCAGCAAGAGAAAACTTTGCTGGACCCGAGCCAGTTGTAGGCATTTACAGTAGGTTAGTCACTGAAGAAATCAACATTTGGCTGATTGAGAAAGATCAGAATGAGTGGGAAATGATCACTGGCTGAAGACAGGCTGAAACACTCCTGTGTTTGAAGCTAAACCTTAGTCGAACGAAGGAAATACTGAAGCTCGGAAGGAACGAATAGAAGAAGAGGAAGAAACCTGTATCCAACCGCTAATAACAATTCTCACCGCAAAAATTGAAAATTGGAGCCAGGAGGATGATCGACAAGTCAGATCTTCCGACCTTGTAGAAATTTATGGAAGAGCTTATCTGCAGATAAAGTCTGAACAACTCGCAGTCAATGGATTTCGATCAACATTTGGTATCTGGACCTTGGAAAATAGAGCAAATAAAATCGAAATCAATTATGCTACCTGTAACACTATTATGGTTAAAAGAATCTAAATCTTTTGAAGGTAGAGATCAAACTTTTGTATCGCAAAAGACAAATCAGGGCACTCCTAACTTTTGAAATATTTATGAGAAAAACTTTTTTTATTTGATTTAGACGAAAATCATAATGTGTAGTGCAAATTCAACTAGAATGAAGAATAAGGTATTAATTGTTAACATTGTATGCACCAACAAATTTTTAAGTATCACCTTATAAATGATAGGAGATTTTTAATAATCCGCTACAAAAAATAGTATATCTCTAGAAAATTAGAAATGTAAATTCAGAAAATCTTTTCATTCTAGCTAGCTTTAAAATTTATTTCATATACCTCAGGACTACTCAATGACAACAAATACGAAAAAAGGTAAGGAATTAAAAAAGTAGATAGAGTCAAGATTGAACACTATGAATTCTACTTTTCATGCCTTGAGCTTGTAATTTTGTCTTAGAGTATCTTCTTGTCACAAAAAATACTCCGGTTGATAAACATTTTATTTTATATGCCCATAAAAATGACTATGTGTAGAACGCGTTTCTTCCCATTTTTGATTCTTTGGACTTGTCATTTTTTTAAAAGGTTTTTCGATGAGTGGATAATCTTTAGATGCTCTAAATATCTCTTTAAGCTGATGAAATATATCTGGAAACTCTTGAAAAATAATACATGTGGAATGTGTTCAATATATTATTTACATTTGGTGAACAAATTTTATTCGAATAAGAAATACAAAACTAAGTATTTTTAGCTTAAAAGTTCTTTACTTTTCTTGCTAGTCTACTTTTATCAGTAAGAAGTTTCGAAGTACCTAAAAGAATCATTTTTGAAGCTATACCTAGAAAAAAATAATCATAATTCTATAAGAATGAATATGTGTAACACATATGCATTTCCATTTTTGATTCCTTGGATTTGACATTTTTATAAAGTTATTTTTTATAAGAAGATAAACCTTGGATTCCCAAAATATCTTTTTAGGATCAGCTACATAAACATAATTTTTTAAAAATTATATTCATCTCTGAGGAATATTGAATTTTTCTGCATTTACTTTTTTATTCTCTGGACAAATCAAATTTCCCTACAGAAAACTTTTATCAGTAGAATTCGTCAAATGTATCAAAAAACCTTAATTTTTGGGAGATTGTTCTAGACTCCCGAAACATACAATTTTATTTTTTCAGCGAAACAAATAAACAAACTTCGTATTTTTTCAATAAATTTTTTTCTTCTCAGTTTCAATTTCTGATTTTCTCTTGCGAAAAATGCCCTTTCTAATGATTCATCTTGTGCTTTATCTTGGTTAAAAATGCAACTTATCGGTTGAAAATTAATCTGCTTTGATTAGGGATTCAACTATTTTGCTGAAAAGTTGTCTGTTTTGGATGAATTCAACTCTTTTCAATTTGAAATCAAAATATTTTTTGGTAGAAATATCAATTATTACAAGTTTCGTTGAAAATGTTACTTTTCAGGTTGAAAATTCGTATTCTTCTGCTGAAAATAATTCTTTCAGATTAAAAGTTCATCTTTTTGGTTGAAAATTAATCTGTTTGGGTTAAGGATTCCACAATTTTGTCAAAAATTCATATTCGTGGTTGGAAAAATTAAACTTTCCCGTAGAAAATTTGTCTGTTTTGGGAAATATTCAATATTTTTTGGTGAACAATGCCACTAGTTGAAAATTAATCTTCTTTAGTAGAGGGTTCAACTATTCTGTTGAAAGTTTGCCTTCTTTGGATGAATTCAACTCCTTTTGATAATTCTTTAAAAGCTTTTTTAGTTGAAATATCAACTATGCATTACATTTTTTGTAAATAATGTATCTTTCTTGGTTAAAAATTCAAATATGTGGTTGGAAATTACGTATCTTTTCTATGGACACTTTGATCTGAGTTCTCTGAAATTTTAAAACGTCTTTTTGCATTTTATCAATAATCTCTGGAGAATTATATATTTATACAACCATAAAAACAAATATATTTGGAAAATTTGTAGTACACAACTGACGATACTAGTTATTAAAAAAATAGCGAGGTGATGAAGTGTTTCTTACCAGAATAACGAAGCATATTAAATATAAGATGAAAAAAATCGATCCACAAGCCTTCCTTGAACAAATTAAACAATCAATTAAAATTTCCATCTAATGTTCTAGAAAAATTGAATATCATTCTATGAACTTTTTGAAATATTTTTAAAAATTCGATCTGAAAGAAAAGATTGTAACATAGTAAACGAACAAATTTGATTTCCTCATTTTTCAAAATTTTCAATCATTGATATCAGGACAAACATCAGCATGACATGACACGATGTTGCAGATTTTATTTCTAAATTCACATCCACTTGCCAAAAACTTTAATTCGAGATATACCAGAAGAAAATTGGACTAAAAGAATCAACAAATAATCGAAAATACTTCTGGAACTATTTGGAATTCTGTATCTAGATAGTAGTATAAACTCGAACTGGAATCACTAGAAGTTAAACTTGCAAGCTTTCCCTCCAATCTGATGCCGTTGCTAGAACACTGTGTCATTAATATCTACTTCTCTTTCGAAAGCCAATTCTACGAACAAACCTCAGAAGCAGCAATGGGATCTTCAATCTCACCTGTAATAGCCAACATCTTTATGGAAAATCTAGAAACTAAAATCCTCAACCAATCCAAGCTTGAGTCGGAATTTTGGTGCGATTACGTTGATGAGACTTTTGTCATTTGGAGACATGGACTAGATAAGTTAATCAAGCTTTATGATTTCATCAACCGATTACACCGTAATCTCCAGTTCACCATGAAAATTTATCAAAATGGAAAATTTCCTTTCTTGGACATACTAGTTCACAAAAGATCTGATAACACATTGGAACATAAAGTTTACAAAAAACCCACCCATACATACAGATGAATACATGCCTCCTTCCACCACCACCCAGCTCAAAAGCAATAAGTCATTAACTCTCTTGTATACAGAGAACAATAAGAACATGCACTCAAAAAAAGAAGTCAACACAACCTACTAAAGAAAGAGAGAGAAAAGCGACCACCACCCCATCCTACATTCAAGGTATCCCAGAATAAATTTAGAGTATTCTCAACAAACACAACAAAAAAACCATATTTAAGCCCCCTGCCTAAATAGGACAACTTCTAAATAACCCCAATGTAAAAAGGCACCTCTCAGTAATCCGGGAGTATATAAAATCCCTTGCTCTTGTGGCGAAGTCTATATTGGAGAATCCGGGAGTGCGGTGAGCCAACGTGTAAAGAAACATGGGAGTAAAGTCAGGCTCCAATATTTCACGCGATCAGCGCTAGCTGAGCATCATGTCGAAAGAGGACATAGCATTTTATCTGACAAAATAACCGCCATCGCGAAAACGCACAATATGTTTCCAAGAAAACATAGAGAAGCAATCGAAAGCTTAAAACACCCTAATAACATCAATAGGGACGATGGATATAATACCAGTCCGATTTGGCTTTCCGTTATCCCGGGGTTTGAAAAAATGACTTGATTAACCAATTAAGTTCTACCAGTCCCCACAATGGGGCGCTCTGGCCAATTACAGGCATCGTTAAGAATATATATAAGAACAGCATAACCTAAAACTTCAATTTCAGTTTGGCCCTGAAACAGTGAACTGCAATCTTCACGAAACGTCAGCAAGATTCGTAGTTTTGCACACGATTGAAACCCGAAATAAGCTTCTCAATAATGAATCATCGTGAAAGCATTAAATCTATTATTCATAATAATTTTGATAATAATTGAGGCTGAAATAGTGCAGCTGTTAATTTAGGAAAATATATAGTACAATTGATTTGTGATCTACCTTATTGCACTCGCGCAAATATTTTAGGCCAAAGAAATATTTTTCAATTGGTGGGATATTTTGTTGGTGGAAATATTTAAAAATTTGATGTGAAGTAATATTTTTTTAACCTATGAAACATTTCTAAAAATGAGTCATTCATCTGGTAAACATGTATATTTTTCTCTTTAATTTTGCAAGGTTTTAGAAATTAATGTTCTTATGAAAAAAAATCCAGATCCGTGTTCAACGCGTAAATATCTGCGTGTTTACATCCCTGGTATGATATATGTATATGTATGATATATATATATATATATATATATATATATATATATATATATATATACAGAGAATTTTGTAGGTTTGTGTCATACAACTGTGGTCGCTTTACAGCTTACAACGAGAGGTCTCACTCATTTTAGAAAAGCACGAAATCTCACTTTTGAAATATATTCGGCTCAAAGAAGGAAGATGTACCAAAATGAATTTGAACATTTTTCGAACAGAAGATTATAATTTTCAACTATTTACATATACGATTCAATATTTTCTGTAACGCATGCACGTAATGTTCGAGTTTTAAAATATGTATATATGGAAATGTCCATATAGGGTACGGATAATGGACATTCTAGAAACCGTGCATAAATAGCTATTTATGGTACAAGTGCGCAAGCGTGTGTGCGCACATGTTTTATATGGTAATTTTTGCAACAACCGTTTGAGAAAGTTGAAAGTTGAAGGCTGCCCTCAAAAAGTGACAGCAAGAGCCAGTAACATATTCTTCAAACTCTGCCTGTGTGCAAAGTTAATTATCTCGAAATTGCGCATGCGTAACTTTACATCCCGTTGTGAAAATTGTCCATATTTTAGAGTGCTTCAAAAACTTTGCACTTTGCTTGCCGAATGCATTTCAAAAGTGAGATTTGGTTTTTTTCTAAGATGAGTGAGAATCTTCGTTGTAAGCAGTAAGACGACCACAGTTGTATGACTTATGCTGAGAAAATTCTCTGTATATATACCCTAAGGCGAAATCATACCAGCCATGTAAACACGTAGATATTTTTGAGTTGAACACGAATCTGGATGTTTTTTCAAGAAAACATTAATTTTTAAAACCTTCAACAAATGTTTGTTCTGTAGTTAAGTTCTTTTATATAGGAAAAATTTGTTTTAAATGTTTTCGACGTTTCAAAGAAAAACTGTTAACAAACACGTGTTCAGCACATAAAAATCGACAAAAAACATTATTTCGCTATACTTTTGACGATTGAAATAACTTCAGCAACGGAAAAAATAATGATTCTCTGGTTTTGTAGTAAAAAGAATATCAGATTCTTACGCAGGCTGTAGAAATCTACAAAAAACTGTATGTTTTTTACTTTCATCTCCATAAGCTCTTCAATTAATAGCCTTAGCTTTATGAAAAAAAATACCGTCAACATGATGAAACAGGGTTCTGAATATGTGCGAATAAATATGTACCCTTTTCATTGAAAAAATAATTATTTATTTCTACCCAGAATATTTTTATGAGAATGTTTCAACATTGTTTGATTGAAGAATATGCCCTATTGGTCTGTAAGGAATATTTAAACAACAAAAAAATCCCACCAATTGAAAAATATTTCTTTGGCCTAAGATATTTGCGCGAGTGCAATCAAGTAGATCACAAATCAATTCTATTACATATTTTCCTAAATTAACAGCTGCTTTCTTTCAGCTTAAATTATTATTAATATCATCCTTATTAATTCATTTAATGCTTTCACGTTGACTGATTATAATAAATTAAAAGACGTTTTTTCATGTTTTAATCGTGTGCAAAACTACGCATCTTGGTGACGTTTCGAACTTGGTTGGCTAATCAAGTAAGCTCAGGTCTTCTGAAGCCAAGCTACTCGCATGTTAACTTTCTTAAAACGGTGTTGGGAGAACAACATCGTCCCAAAACTCTTACGGTTGAAAACCCGTTTGTGTACTTCTGAATCCAAATCAATTCTATATAAAACAAGTTTTCTTCTCTGGACCGATCCCGAAGGATTAAAGATCTTTCCACTTGGTAACCAAAAACAAAATTTGACAAATTACTTCCAGTAAGGCACACATCACTAAGTAACGTAGTAAAAAACATCTTCGACCATCCTTTCAGCAATTATATGATTTCAGCCTTATCGGAAGGAAATCATTTCGCAGTAGCTTTCTCCAAAATCTCAACAAAAACAATCATCAGTAACTTGAAATCCCCAATATATACCCTTCCACCCGAAAAAGCGAATGACATATCATAACTTCTAACTGACGATACATATGAACAACTTAAAAAAGACCCCACAAAAACAATAGTCAGCAAAACTAAAACCCTTTTGGAAGACTCAAAATTTGACTGCGAACCAATATCTAAATTTAAACCTACTAATCCCATCTCTCTAAAACTTTACGGACTTCCAAAGATCCACCAAAACAACATTCTACTCAGACCGATCGTCAGCGCAATAGACTCACCAATTTACAACCTAGCACGCTGTCTCGTCAAGAAACGGAATCCTCTAACTCTATCACACACGTTTAAAACTCTTTTGACTTTATGAGAAAGATACAATAGATTCACATTCAAGCAAAAGACATCCTAGTGCGTTTTGACATAGTATCTCTCTCTACGAATGTACCAATCTCTGATAAAATCGATATTATCAAATCCTTTGCAAACTTCCCCTCCAATCTCATACCTTTGACAGAACACTGTCTCAATAACAGCAATGGGATCTCCAATCTCACCTGCAACAGCCAACATTTTCATGGAAAATCTAGAAACTAAAATCTTTAACCAATCGAAGCTTAAGTCGGAATTTTTGTGCCGTTACGTCGGTGAGACCTTTGTCATCTGGAGACATGGGCTAGACGAACTTGACAAGTTTTTCGATTTCATCAATGGATTACACCCTAATATCCAGTTCATCATGGAAATTGAACAAAACTGAAAATTGCCTTTCTTGGACCTACTAGTTCACAAAAGATTTGATAACACATTAGGACACAAAGTTTACAGAAAACCCACCCATACAAACCGAGCCATACATATGTATGGCTCTGGCATATATATGCCTCCTTCCACTACCACCCATCTGAAAAGCAATCAGTCATCAAGTTCCTTGTATACAGAGCTGTCTCCATAACAGATAAAGATAACTTACAAAAGGAATTGCAAAATGTTGAACAAATCCTCATACAAAAAGATTACAAAAAAAAAATTGATGAAGCAATAACAAAATACACTCAAAGAACAAGTCAACACAACCTACTAAAGACAGAGAAAGAAAAACGAACACCATCCTACCCTACATTCAAGGTATCACAGAACAAATAGGAAGAATTCTCAACAAGCACAACATCCAAACCATAGTTAAACCTCCTGCGGAAATAGGACAACTTCTAAGCAACCCTAAAGACAAAATGGCATCTCTCAGTGATCCAAGAGTATATAAAATCCCTTGTGCTTGTGGCAAAGTCTACATTGGAGAAACCGGGAGCACGGTGAGCCAACGTGTGAAGAAACATGAGAGTAAAGTCAGGCTAAAACATTTCACGCAATCAGCACTATGTGAGCATCATATCGAAACAGAAAATAGCATTTTATTCGACGAAACAACCCTAGTCGCAAAAACGTGAAATATTTTTCCAAGAAAACATAAAGGAGCGATGGAAACCTTAAACCCACGATGCACAGTGGGATGAAATCAAAAAACGAGGCTCAAAATAACTTGTAGCTGGCAATTCTCTAACTATTTTGGATCTTTTTCTAGAAAAATTCAGCATTAAATTTCTAAGAGATTAATGTGGCCTGATTTTTCAATTTTGTTGTTGTTAAACTTTTATGTTAATGCAAACAGTGACGAAGAAGTAGATTTTTTCGTTTTTTTTTTGTTTATATTCGTGATTTTTTTCTATTATCAGCATTACCAGACTTTATGCACGAGAGTGGTTGAAAGAAAAAAATTATGACATTGCTATGTAAATTGTTATAAACAAGTTAACGTAACAAATAGTTTACGCTATGAATTCTTCGTTTGTAAATTAAATTTTTGGATTTAAATTACTTGCTTTCATCGAAAAAATAATATCCGATCATCAATCGACATCCGATATTTTTCGTCAATTTCATAAAAAAAATTATATAAACAAATTTTATTAACAAATTATATAAGCGAACGCCTAGTGGGGACGTTTAAAGGCAGAAAGCAATCTTTTTTCCACTTATTTTTTCTTAAATTATATCGCCAGTGATATTTAATGATGAAAGATTATCATCTGATACATCTTATTAATTTTATAAACAAATTATATAAACAAATGCCCAGTGTGGATATTTAAAGGCAGAAAGAAATCGTTTTTTCTCCTTATTTTCCTTTATTTATGTCGCCAATGTTCAATGATGGGAAATTATCATCTGATATTTTTTATTGATTTTAGAAATAAATTATATGATAAATGCCCAGTGTGGACGCTAGGGAATGCGTGCGAAACAAAAGACAAAATTTTTCTTTTGTTTCGCATGTATTAATAAACTGTTGTTTTGCTTTACATGTACTAAAGAAACAATTCGTTGAGGATCAATGAATCTTTTTAGAAATCCTTCCATCAGTTTCAAGATATTATTGAGACAAATAAGCCCTTCAAATATCATAAATTTATCTGCAACCGTTTTTTGTTATTGTGTTCACAAAAAAGTGTGACATCGACACATCCACACAAATCCACACACGCAGACACACTCATGCACACACAAACACATCCAAACATTTTCACACACAGCCAGACAATTGCTTAAAACATTGTATTAGACATTTTTAAATTAAGGAAGGTTTAATTAAATGAATTAAAAAATTTTGAAAAATGTTACCACTACAAAGCTTCGTCTATGAGGGAGCAATATGCAATACAACTGATTTATGACCTACTTTATTGCACTTGCGCAAATGCTTCAGGCCAAAGAAATATTTTTCAATTAGTGCGATATTTTTTGGGTTTAAATATTTAAAAATTTGATATGAAGAAATTCTTTTTAAATCTATAAAACAATTCGAAAAATGAGTCATTCATTTGGTAAAAATGTATATTTTTGTTTTTAATTAATTTCTGTTAATCAAAGAAATATTCCTTACATAACAATAGGTCGTATTTTTCAATCAAGCAATGTTAACATAATCCTATAAAAATCGTCGATTTTTATGTGCTAAACACGTATCTGTCACAAGTTCTTCTTCGAAACATCGGAAACATTTGAAAAAAATGTATTGCCTACATAAAAAACACTTTAACCACAGAAAAAAAAATTGCAAGCTTTTAAAAATTAATGTTTTTTTGAAGAAAAATCCAGATTCGTGTTCAACGCATAAATATTCACGTGTTTACATGGCTGGTATGGTTTCGCTTCAGGGTATATATGCAGACAAATTTCTCGGCTTCAATCACACAACTGTGGTCGTCTTATAGCTTACGACGAAAGTTCTCACTCATTTTAGAAAAACGCGAAATCTCACTTTTGAAATATATTCGGCTCAATGAAGGAAGATCTTCCAAAATGGATATAAAAACCGTTGCTATTTTCCTTATTTTATGCATCATGATGGGTGAGTTGAACACATTGTTTCAACTGCAAATTATAATATTTAACTATTTACATACACGATTCAATATTTTCTGTTAAGTTATTTTTTGCAACAACCGTTTGAGAAATTTGAAATTTGAACCGAAATCCACAACAAAATATTTGCTTGGCCACCACGTAAAATCTTTTAAAAGAACCTTTTTTTTACGTTGATAAATATACACTCAAAAAAATGTTGACATTTTGACATCTTATGAAATTTTGTTTAACATGAAGTTGTTCCTCTGATTTTCATGGCATTACTTTTGCACTCTAGATTAGAATGATTGAATTCAAAAAATGATAATGCACAGTTTGAAAATTTATCATTATTAACGTCTTAATGTCAAAATCCCTATTTGTATTCATTTTTGAGCACTTTGAATTTCCAATATAATATTCTTAAATTGTCCAACATTACGTAAAACATTTAAAAAATTGTGTTGTTTGAAAGCAAAATACATAAACATAATTATATATATATATATATATATATAAAACATCTGAAATTGTTTTTAGAGATTGGAATTCTTATGTTTAAAATGTTTAAAATTCAAGATTTTTCAATGATAGATTAGCCTGAAATTTCTCAATTTTTAATATTATGAAATTCTCCTATTTTCTTCCATTTTGTGATTCTCTAATTCAAAATAAGATTGTACAATAGGGTGGTCCGAAAAATTTATTTTTTAATTTGTATGGGGACATCCCCCACATTTGTTCGAATCCACCCAAAAATAAATCCATTCATTTTTATTTATTTTTTTTTTCAAATGATATTTAGGGGTGACGCAAGCCCCATGAAGTTTAACATGTATTTCCCATAAGAAAAAAAGACGTTTTTGAAAATCTTATTCAGAATCCTCAGTATTATCTCAATCGAGTTGAAACTCAACAGTTCTCTTCACAATTAACCATAGAATACGAATAAAATATCACTTTTCAAAAACCAACACCATAAGTCTGTTTCATAAGGTCCCAAAGAAACCCCATAAGTGAAAAAATGGGTTTTGCGAGTTTTTGGCGCTAATTATGATTTTGTTTTCGGTTTTTCAACTGCGAATTGTTCCCAATACATGAAATATTAATTTGCACTGAAAATTAGATATTTTCATGAATTGTTTAAACAATTTATCATAATTATTAATAATATTATATTTGTATAAGGCTAGAAAGATGCGGATTTTTTTTTAATTTCTGGCTTTTAGTCAAATTTTCATCTGTAGTGAAGTAATAATGAATTCAAGTTGACAAAATAGTTGTTTAAACAATTTATTATACTCATTAATAATGTTATAATTGAATGATGCTAGGAAGATGCGTTTTTTTTTAATTTATGGCTTTTTGTTTAATTTTCATTTGGAGTGAAGTAATAATGAATTTAAGTTAACAAAATAATTGTTTAAACAATTTATTATCATTGTTAATAATATTCTATTTGCTTAATTGGTAGAATCTTGTGGTTCTTTCTGAAATTTTCAACTGTTTGCTTATTTCTTATTAGGCGTGACTTAATAATTAATCAGATTCAGCAAAAGTAATTGTTTAAACAAATTATTTTTTTTTGTCCATGTTCAAACAATTTAATATTGTTTATAACTATCTTTTCTTAGATAAGTGCTAGAAAGTGGCAGTTTTTCTTAAAATCTTTCACTTTGTTTCGCCTGCTTGATTATTAACATTTAATAAATAAACATTAGAGAAAACTATATTTTAAATAATCTCTTTCTTTTTCGTGAATATATATTTTTTTGAAATAAAACAGATATTTAAAATTCTTTGTTTTTGCCTCTTGTGTAAAAAAGCTTTTTTTCTTTAAATTAATTCTTTTACGCATTTGGAAAAGACCAAAAATAATGCACTCAAAGCAAACATACCTTTCGGAAAATCATTTTTGTTGTGGTTGAGTTATTACTTGTTCGTAAATAAAAAGGCGATGCAAAGTGAAAGATTTTAGAAAAAACCGCCACTTTCTAGCACTTATCTGAGAAAAGATAGTTATAAACAATATTAAATTGTTTAAACAAGTTTTCTGTTAACTTTAATTAATTATTACCTCACTAAGTGAAAAAAGGACAGGAAGGTAAAAATTCCCAAAAACCGCAACTATCAGGCGCAATCGATATAGATGAAGATAGTTATAAACAATAATCATTGTTTAAACAATTATTTTGTCAACTTGAATTCATTATTACTTCACTTCAAATGCAAATTAAACAAAAAGCCAGAAATTTAAAAAAAAAAATCTTTCTAGCATTATTCAATTATAATATTAATAATAAGTATAATAAATTATTTAAACAATTATTTTGTTAACTTTAATTTATTATTACTTCACTACAGATGAAAATTGGACAAAAAGCCAGAAATTAAAAAAAAATCCGCATCTTTCTAGCCTTGTACAAATATAATATTATTAATAATTATGATAAATTGTTTAAACAATCACTATTGTTAACATTGATAAACCATCACTTCCCTATAATTGAAAATTGGACAACTAATGGAAAATTTGTGAAAAAACCGCGTCCTTCTAACTCCATTCTGTGAGAAAATTGCTAAAAACAATATTAAATTGTTTAAACAATTCATTAGAATATCTAATTTTCAGTATAAAGTCATATTTCATGTATTAGAAACAATTCGCATTAAAGAACCGCAAAAAAATCATAATTAGCGCCAAAAACTCGCAAAACCCATTTTTTCACTTATGGGGTTTCTTTGGGACCCTATGAAACAGACTTATGGGCGTGATATTTGAAGAGTGATATTTCATTCGTATTCTATGGCTAATTGTGAAGAGAAATGTTGAGTTTCAACTCGATTGAGATAATATTGATGATTCTGAATAAGATTTACAAAAACGTCTTTTTTTCTTATGGGAAATACATATTAAACTTCATGGGGCTTGCGCCACCCCTAAATATCATTTTTTTCAAAACAAAAAAAGTGTATTTATTTTTGGGTGGATTCAAACAAATTTTGGGGGTGTCCCGATTAAAATTAAAAAAAAATGTTTTCCAATGCATTTTTGAACCACCCTGTTGTACAATAATAAACGCTTGGAATTAGAAATGATGCCATTTCGACTATTTCCTAGTGAAATTGTCACATTAAAACATTTTTAGTCTGAAAGTTTTTAATTTTTAAAGCTCCTGATTTCAAATTTGTGAATTCTAAACACTTTCAATTTCAAATTATTGAATTTTACGCATTTTTATTCAGAAATGATACCAGTTAAATTATTTTTCATTCAATTTGAAATATTGAGCATTTTTAAAAACTTCACTCTATCTAAAATTGTTTTATTCGGAACATTTCAAAGTGAAAATCATTTTTTCTTAGTTTCAGGCTTTTTTTATTTAAAATTATTAATTCTAGCTTCGAACATTTGTAAAACTCATAATATTTGAAAATTTTTTTAATAAAGGATTTTTATATTGTTTATATTTTCAACGTGAGGAACTGAAAATCCAGGGACGTGAACACAGGATACGCGCGCATGCATTTCCTCCTACTTATATTATGAAGTGCACTTCCTGTTCTCTCAAAAATTATTCAAAATGTAACATGTTTGTAAAAATTGTTGCAGGTTCTCAAGTTTCCACAGGCAAAGCAAAGAGAAATTCGAAGCCACTCAAGCCCATTCGTAAGCATAACATCTTCATACAAATAAAATTAACATTCGTAATATCCCCAAAGGTACATTCTCAACATTATCCACCTCTCAGAATTGCAAAAAAAAATATATGTATTTAGGGCTGATTAGGTCCTTAATTATCACCTTGTTCGATAAAAACAAACAAATACTACCGTTAGAAATTCACGATGCAACTCTGATGTCAGATTTCTTTACAATTTTCCCAATAGATGTGATGTAATCCTCTAATTCTTTTAGTCCTTTTTCAAAACTTTTCTCAACCTAAAACTGTTTTAGTTGGAAAGTTTTCAATTAAAAATCGTTCAACTTCTTCTGTATCTTCAACCGTTTTGAATTTAAAGTTATTAATTACTGTTTCAAAAATTTGAAAAACTCTTAACCATTAACAATTTGTTTAATAATGGATTTTTAAACTATCTATACTGCTAAAGCGAGTAAATGAAAATCCACTCTATAAATCTGAATTAGTAGAAAACTATTAATTGGTAGTAGTTTTCTACTGATTCAAATAGTGCCGATTCGTTCACTGGTAATTAGTGAAAATCTACTGATTCAATGAGTAAGAGTAACTGACTAAATGAATTAGTAACTGTATCTACTGAAGGAATTGGTAATTGTACTACCAAATGAATTGGTAAATGTATTGCTAGTTACTATTTTAAACGCTAGTTTCAACTTAATTTAAAAGATTATTTCACAATGAAGAGAATTTTATTGCAGAACAATGATAAACAATAAACGAAAGAATCGCATATAATAATCCGCAAAATATAAAAAATAATTTCCATTTTATGTAAAAATAGCAACAATGTGTAATAAAGTGTCTACCATAATCCTGGAAAAAATTCCCTGACGTTTTCAGGTTTTATCCAGATATCTCAAGTTTTTTTTCAGGTATAATTTTTTTATAGTACGCAGTCATTCAAATATTCCACATTTTTTAAAATAATCGACTCGGAATAAGTATACAGTTTCGCAATTTTTGTTGTAAATATTTTTTTTCAGTTTCTGGGGATTAAATTAATATTTTTAATTTAGAAAGCTGTGACAAATTATATTACAAAATATTCTTGAATATATTGGCACCAATGAATAATTATGTTAATAATAGTTGAATCTTGAACTAAAAAATATCAATTTTCCTCAAAAAATGGAATAGTTGAATTTTGAATTGAAAATCTTAATTTTCAAGCAAACTGATACTTTTTCAAATAGAATGATGAATCTTCAATTGGAATAGTTGAATTTGAAACCAAAAAGAAGAATTTGCGAATAAGAAGATTAATTTTCATGCAAAAAGACGACTTTTCAACAAAATACATTAACTTTCAACTTAATATTTGAATTTTGAACTGAAAAGGATAAATTTTCGACTAAATATTTGAATTTTAACAAAAAATATGAATTTTCAACATAAAAATTATATTTTTCAAATAAAAAATCAATATTCAACCAAGCTTATGAATTCTCAAACTAAAATGATGAAACATTTATTGGAATAGTTGATTTTTAAACTATAAGTGGTAATTTTTCAACCAATATTCAACTGGAATAATTATATTTTTAATTTGAAAAATTCATTTTCTGTTAAAGAAAAAACGAATTTTCAACAAAATAGCTCGCTTCTCAACCACAGAGATAAATTTTTAATTAAAATGATGAATCTTGTAAAATATCAATTTTTAACAGAAGAGTCCACTTTCAACTCAGCAATTAAATTTTTATTCCAAAAAAGATTAATTCTAAACGAGAAATGTAGTAGTTGATATTTCAACGAAAAAAAAAAATTGTTAATCAGAAGCAGTTGAATTCAACAAAAAAACTACTTTTAAACCTGAGTTGAATTCTCAAATTATGAACATTTCTCAGTCAAAAGAGAGAAAAAAATACAAACAAGCTGTTGATTTTTCCAGCAGAGAGATGAATATTTTTTTTTCACAGTGTCTGTATCTAGTTGATTTTCAAGTGCTTCAGTCAATTTTTGCACACTATATTCCTCGAAGAACTTGAATTTTCCTGAAAATAAATTTTAATTAACCTACATTTTTTGAATGTGTTTTGTTTTGAATATAGAAAATGTTCAGAATGTCCAATATTTCGGGATCAGATCTAAATGTTTAATGTGTAAATTGATAAAAACTTATTTTAAGTATATTTTTATGTAAATATTAGACAAATTATTGAATTATGTTCCCCTAGCAATTCATTGCTACTCATCGAATTAGTAAGTTGGTACTACTGAGCAGATTAGTATATATATATATACCCTTACTAATTCATTTAGTAACCTAAATCTTACCATTTCATCTAGTAGAAAGTGATAAAATTACTAATTTAACAGTCAGATAATATGCTACTAATTGAATTAGTAAAATTTCTACTAATTGGGATTTAGAGAGCAAGGACGTTTCCTGGTCTCTCAGACATTATTACAAATTTAACATGTTCGGAAATACTTTTGTTTCAGCATCGGAGGCGACCCCGCCGAATCATAAATAGACAGCATCTTAAGTATGACATGTCTATACAAATAATTAACATTTGTAAAATCCCCAAAGTTACTTTATAAACGTTATTTATCCGGCAGAGAATCCCGTATTTTAAACATGGGTGTTCTAAAAATGCATTGGAAATTTTTTTTATTCTTATGGGGACACCCCAGAAATTTGTTCGAATCTACACAAAAATAAATTCATTTTTTTTTGTTTAAAAAAAATTATATTTAGAGATGCCGCACAGTGGACCTTTTTTGAAATTCTGTCTCAAAATCGTAGAACTTTGTATCGGAATGACCTAGAGGGTTATATTTTTTTTAAATAAAGGAGAAACCTTTCCGAATATAGAATAATTATAGAGAAATTCGGACAGAAAAATGGTGTCATTGAAAATCAGTGTTGAAGATGGAATTTTTAGCAAAAAGAATTGTTCATATTGTTTGAACAATTTATTATCATTGTGAATAATATTCTCCTTGCTTGATTGGTGAAATGTTGCGGTTTTTTCTGAAATTTTGAACTGTTTGTCTATTTCTCATCAGGCGTGACTTGATAATTAATTATATTTAGCAAAAATAATTGTTCAAACAAATTGTAATTGTTTATAGCTATCTTCATCTATATCAGTGCCTGATAGCTGATGTTTTTCGGCAATTTTTACCTTCCTGTCCTTTTTTCTCTTAGTCAGGTAATTAATTAAGAGTTAACAAAAAAGTTGTTCAAACAATTTAATATTGTTTATAACTATCTTTTCTCAGATAAGTACTAGAAATTGTCGGTTTTTTCTACAATCTTTAACTTTGCATCGCCTTTTTAATTATTAACGAATAATAAGTAAATCACAACAAAAATGATTTTTCGAATGGTATCTTTGTGTTCAGTGAATTGTTTCTTCTCTCTCCCAATGATTGAAAGAAAAATAAATTTAAAGAAGAAAAGGTATTTTATACAAGAGGCAAAAATCAATATTAAATTGTTTAAACAACTATTTTGTTGAGTTTAATTAATTATTACCTCACTAAGTGAAAAAAGGACAGAAATGTAAAAATTGCCGAAAAGCCGCAACTATAAGGCACTAATATAGATGGAGATTGTCATAAACAATAATAATTTGTTCAAAAATTATTTCTGCTGAATGTAATCCTATAGATGAAAACGCGTAATTTCATGGAGGAAGATTTCCTGTTAGCTATAGTAAGTCATAGGGTGACCTCTATATTTTAAAATCAAACCTAACAGAATTAAAAGAGTAGATTTCTCATTTTATCGATCGCCGATAATTATTTCGATTTATTTATTTTCACTGTTACTTTCAATGTAGGTTGTTATTTAAGATATTAAATCTTTGGTTGTTATGACTGACTTTCTCAATACACGGCGTAAAATAAAATGTATTTCAGTAATTTTTCTGCATTTCTAATCCAGTCGCAGATGTTGTTCTTTGTCATAGGATATGCGCGTTATATTTTGGCCGATCTATACTATATTCTACTCGATTAGATTAGATGAGTGACAAAATATTTTTATATTGTGTACTGATTAATTAATTATTACCTGATTCTATTGAAACTTACATTTTCTGGAATGTGTTTAGAAAGTTATTGATAATTGAAATCGTCAGAAATGAGAGTTCAAATTAAAAAAAAAAAAAAGTAAAAATTGTTTGAATATTTCAATAAAAAGTATAGATTGAATGCTTAAATGATTATCTGAATTCAATTTTTAAAATTACATATTTCATGTTTGAAAAATATTAAGTGAAAATTATTTGAACATGATAGTTTCATGCTTTTTATGTTGTAATCAGTTTTATTAATTATTCGTTGATTAATTTTGTTTAAAACTTTAAATTGAATAAAGATTGAATTTAAATATTTTTTTCAATTAAGTACCATGAATTGGTTATTTACTTGAATGTTATTTAATTGAATATGGGCTATTATTTTTTTAATAAATGTACCTATAGAAATGAAATTTCAAGTTTGAAGGAGAATATATCATGTAAAAATCATTTGAGTGCTTCAATGAAAATAATTGTGTAACGCTTTTTATGTTATGAACTGATCATTTAATTATTAACTGATTCTATCGAAACTTACATTTTCTGGAATTAGTTCAAATATTCAAAAATGAAAGTTCAAACTTAAAAAATATGTATAAAGTAAAACTTATGTGAATGTTTTATTGAAAGTTATAGTTTAATACTTCTTTCTTGAAATGATTGATTATTTCTCATCTGATTAATTTTCTTTCAAATTATTAAATTACATGAAGATTGATTTTGATTGTTTTCAATTACGTACATAAATTACTTATTCATTTTAAGGGTTTTCTAACTGAATATTGGCTATAATTTGTATAATAAAAGTTTGTTTAAATTCAAAAATATCTCTATTTCAATTAAGTAATTTCTCTCAATGTTTGCGATTGCGATGTTGCGAAATGATTATCTGAATTTAATTTTCAAAATTATATGTAAATATGTTTGAATTTTTTCTCAAATTACTAAAAAAGGTCACTAATAAATAAAATTTTCAGAAATGAAAGAGAAAATTAAAAAAAAAAGTGTAAAGTAAAAATTGATTGAATGCCTGAAGGAAAATTTACTATAGTTTTATGTTTTGTATGTTGTGAAAAGATTAATTAATTATTAGCTGATTAATTTTCTTCAAAATATTGAATTAAATAAATATTAAATTTTGATTTGTTTGAATTAGGTGCATAAATTGATCATTTACTTAAAGGCTACTTATGTAATTGAATATTGGCTATAATTTTTATTATAAAAGATTATTTATGCTAAAAATACCTCCATTTCAATTGTATAACTTTTGTACATTTTTGTGATGTTGTGAAATACGTACCTGGATTATGCTTTCCATATTATATGTACATATATTTTACATTTCTATGGAATTAGTTTAAAAGATTATCATTAATTCAAATTTTCAGGAGAATATATAGTAAACATTATTCGCATGTTTTTATTAAATGAACTGTCTATTCTTTTTTATGTGGTGAAATCATTGAATAATATGTAAATATATTTAAATTTTTTCTGTGATTAGTTTTGAAGGTCATTAATAAATGAAATGTGTAAAAATGAAATTTCAAACGAAAAAAATATATAGAATGTATGAATTATTTGAATTTTTCAATAAAAATAATTCTTTGATGCTTTTCATGTTGCGAACTGATTAAATAATTTATTATCAATTGATTCTATTCAAACTTCCATTTTCTGGAATTAGCTTGAAAGGTTATTAATAAATTTAATTTTCAGAACTGAAAGTTAAGAAAAAAAATCAGGTAAAGTAAAAATTATTTGAATGTTGTAATAAAAATCATAGTTGTTCTTATTCTGTAAACTGATTAATTAATTATTACTGATTAATTTTTTTCACGATATTAAATTGAATAAAGATTTGAAAAAAAATTCCTAATTAAGTACCATAAATTTATTATTTACTAGGAGGTTATATAATTAAATATTGGATATAATTTGTATAATAAAATTTTATTTATATTGAAAATACCCTTATTACAATTAAATAATTTTTTTAATCTGCCTGATTTTGTAAAATAAGTATCTCAATTTAGTTTTCAAAAATATATGTAAATGTGTTTTATTGTTTCTAAAATTAGTGGAAAAGGTTGAATGAATTAAATTTTTAGAAATAAAAGTACAGATTTAAAAAAAATGTAAAGTAAAGATTAATTGAATGTTTTAATGAAAGTCATAGTTTAATGCTTCATATTTTTTAAAATGATGGATTAATTATCTGATGAATTCTTCCCACAATATTAAATTACATAAAGATTTAATTTCAATTTGTTTCAATTAAGTAAATAAATGTATTATTTGCTTTAAATTTATGTAAATGAATACTGGCTATAATTCGTACAATAGCAGTTTATTAACATTTAAAATACCTCTATTCCAATTACGTAATTTCCGCCAATGTTTGTAATGTTGTGAAATCACTATTTAAATTTAATTTTCGAAATTATATGTATATATGTTCTAATTTTTCATAAAATTACTATAGAAGCTTACTAATAAATCAAATTTTCAGAAATTGAAGTGAAAATAAAAATGTAAAGTAGAAATTGTTTGAATGCCTGAATGAAAATTATAGTTGAATGCTTTTTATGTTCTCAACAGATTAATTAATCATTAGCTCATTGTTTTTATAATATTAAATTACATAACGATTAAATTTCCATTTGTTTAAATTAAGTACATAAATTGATTATTCAAGTGAAGGGCATGTAATTGAATATTGACTATAATTTTTATAATTAAAGATTATTTGTGTTTAAAATACCTCTATTCCAATTGTATAATTTTTTGCTGTTGTGATATAAGTATCAAAATTCTGTTTTCAATATAATATGTACATATTTTTTCTTTTCTATGGAATTAGTTAAAAAGATTGTTACTAATTCAAATTTTCATAAAAATATCAAGTAATTTTCTGGAATTAGCTTTAAGCCATGAAGAAATTAAATGTATAGAAATGCAATTTCAAATGAAAAAATATATTTTGAATGCTTCAATGAGAATAATTGTTTATTGCTTTTTATGTTACGAAATTTTAGCGGATAAATAGTGATTCGAAAATTGTAAAGGATAAAAATGAATACCAACAGTGAGCGCGCGCTTGCGCGCGCACGTAATAGTCTAATTAATTATTAAGTCACGCCCAATGAAAATTAGGCAAACAGTTGAAAATTTCAGAAAAAAAAACCGCAACATTCTACCAATTGACCAAAGAGAATATTATTAACAATGATAATAAATCGGCTAAACAATTATTTTGATAACTTGAATCCATCATTACTTTACAAAAAAATTGTGTGGACAATTTAAATTTGTTCATTTGTAATATTTACGAGTATTCTTGATAAACAAATGAGTACTTAAAAATTTTTGAATTTGTTGAAAATTAATTGAGATAAAAAAATGTTTCTCCTGCTTCTTTTTAGATAAAATATTTAATTGAAAAAGGACGTATTATTTAAATAATTGTATCATTATTCAAACAAATCATCTTATTGTTATCATTGATTAAATAACTCATAACTTCTAGAAAATACGTTCATTTCGCGAGTAAACTGCAAAAAACAAATATTTAAACAAATTAAAATTGTTTAAACTATTCAACATTAGTTAACAAATGACTGGGTATTCTTGAGTGACAGATGGATAATTATTCATTTCTTTTAAATTTTTAAAAAGTGTCAATAAACCGCGATATTACGTAAAATAAAAATTTGTCACTTATGGGGTTTTCTTTGGGGACCCATAAGAGTGGCTTGAAATTATTCAACTCCGCAATTTATGATTGATTCTTATTCTCTGACGATTTCTGAACAATATGCTGAAACACGGAATTATTTGTAATATATTATCGCGTTTAAATATAAGATTTACAAAAAGCTGCCTTTTTCCATGTTAAATCAATGGGAAACTTTATGGTCTTTGCACCACCCCTGAATATTACCTGATTTTGCTCAAATTTGAAGGAGATTTTTTTTTGGCATTCCAACAAAAGTGGAGGAGGGTGGTGAGAGCAGAGAAATTAAAAAAAAATCCACCACGTATAAATAAGAACCACCCTAGTGTATATACAATATGATTGTTTAAAAAAATTGATTTTACCTGCAGAAGGTATTTACCTGCAAACTTTTTTCAAACATTTCCAAAAACTTACTGTTTCAGAAGGTCATTCAATGGCACGCAAGAAAGTCGGATATGCTTAGAGATACCAAATTTCTAATTAACAATTAGATAATGTGAAAAAAATAAACCAAATATTTTCATCTTATGACGAAAACGAGTTTGTTCGAATTTTTTTCCTTTTTCATCCATAACAATTGGTAAAAATGAGTCTTGATTTAAAAAATATATTTGTTAAAGACAATGCATATTATTTTCTAATTTATTATTTGAAAAATCGTAACAAATTTATTTTTACACGAAAAAGCGGATGTTTATGAACATTTGCAGCTTAAGTAAGTTTTTTATTCCCATTTTATCAATAATATAAAATATTTCTACAATAAGGTAATATCTTTCCAAAAACAAAAATGTCGAGTCATTCGTTAAAAGGAAATCTTGATACGAACAATTTAAACAT
The DNA here is from genome assembly GCA_932178445.1 of Andricus quercusramuli. Classification (NCBI taxonomy): domain Eukaryota; kingdom Metazoa; phylum Arthropoda; class Insecta; order Hymenoptera; family Cynipidae; genus Andricus; species Andricus quercusramuli. Next base: position 198,748 of record CAKNXH010002050.1, on the reverse strand, counting down.
CCCTCATGACTTTTTAAACAATGTTTGATTGTTTAGGTGAATTTTAGTTCTTTAAAAACATTTTTTCTAAAACATGTTCAAAATAATCGTATTTTCTGAATAAAATTTAATAGTTGTTCATAGTTTGGAGTAATAAATTTGGTTAAAAACATCATGCGATTATTCAAACAATTAATTGTTCTTTATTTTCAAAATTCCAAAAAAAATTCTCAAACAAAAAGAAATTTGTTGAACATTACAAGAAAGTCATAAGTGTTATTAAAATTGGCCATTAGTAATTATTTGTATTAAAAAAATGTTGCCCTCTAGAGTAAAAAATTATTATTTCTATTATTCATTATTATATAAATGAATAATTAATATTAATGTTCCTGGGAATAACTTTTGATTGCACTGCTAAATAATTATCATTTGGAAAGTTCGAAGTTTTACTTAGAAAATAGTTATTTGTTTTGTCATACAATAGTCAAATTTTAGAAAAATATTATTTTTCTCTTTGCAGTTCGAATGCTAAAATGAAAAGGAATTTGAAATTGAAATAATAAATGATGTTTCCTGCTAAAAATTAAATTTTTCCGATAAAGCACTATTTCGCTGTAGATTCACCGAATGAGAACTAACTCACTTGAAGCATAACTTTTAAGAGTAACATTGTTTAAATAAAAAAAATTCACTCAACCCCCATGCTGCTTAAATAGTCTTAAATAGTTTGCTTGAACTATCTATTTAAATAAAATCCATAATTCAAATAAAGAAATTTGTTCACTATGAACAATAATTCAGCATAGTATTGAAGAGTTTTTGACAGAAACCTATCACTAATTCATCACATACATACTTTGAATTTTTTTCTAAATTATGCTATAGAGTTATAGCCTTTCCGCAAAACGTTTTTTAAAAATTTCCACAAACTTTTTTTTCCAGGTTCAACTCATGTTCCAGGTCGAAAATGATTCTTACCTGCTGAATGTGAAACATTCCTTATTTACAATTAGAGTATGTAGAAAACAATAAAAAATGTATTGTATGATAAAAACGAGTTTGAAGTTTTTTTTCAGGTCTTTCTAAAAAAATAATTTGTTCCCTGGACTTTTTTCTTAACTTGGGTTGTTTGGCTGAAAATTTTAATATTCGTTTTATCAATAACATTTTTGGTGTTTAGAAGAAAATCTTCTAGTCAAATAAAATAAGAGTTAAAGGGAATTTTGTAGGTATTGTTAAAAGCAACTAATTTTTTGGCATATCACATCATTTGGCAAGAAAAATAATTTTTTTGAAAGCATCAGCACTTAAAAATAATTCGCCATTATTCCTCTTTATGAAAAAATTTCAATGAATTACCAAAATTTCGCAGATGACAATAGCATAAATTCTGTTGGAATCGCGTAGTCTTTTAAATATCATTGATGTTCTAAACAATTTTTTCAAATCCTTCGAAATTTTCTGAAATCTTAAGAAATTATTTCAAAAAGTCGTAGGGTTTTGAACAACATTATTTTTGTGATCAGTAACAAGGGTACCTTTCCGCTCCACATTTCTTTAATCGTAAGTCTTGAGTCGCAAATCAACGATAAGGTATGATATATATGTACATAAAACGTTATAAGTGAATTTGCTCAAAAATTATGAAACTGAATTATTGACACAACAAGACTACGAGCGAGTCACGCTTACTTTGCACTATTCGCGTCTCGTGTCTTGGCTCACCGAAAATATTTGTTTAACTTTCAATAAATTTTGATTAAGAGTAGCTTTTTTAATTCCATAATTTATTCATAACCTTTCCATTCATCACATTTTCATTCAATATTATTCAGGAAATTTTAATGTAGTTTAATCTGATCTGAAATTTATGTGTATATTATTCAATTTTAATTTGCCAAGTGAATAATTTAGAATAATTTTACTTTTTCATGAATAAAATAGTTTCCATAAAAACGATAGAAATAGTAAAGAATTCTTTTGGCAATAAAATTAGACATTCACAATTAAAATTGAATGAAAATTAATACTTTTGTTTTTAACTGAAGAAAAAGCTTTGAACATGTGCAAAGGCTTTCAGATTCAAAAATATTTATTCGAACACCTGGGGAGAGACAAGTTTCTAATTTTTGATAAACCGTTTTAATTTAGGGAAAAAAATTTCGAAGATATTATAAGATGAATGGAAAAAATATTCAAAAAGTAATTTCCATTCCCAAAATCAAAATTTGGTCAATACAAAATATAACTTTGTTCGAATGATTGAAAAAAATCGTGAATAGTCAAGATTTTTAAGGCGAATTCAAAGTATATTCATTGAATGTCCTGCCATGAATGTACCTGCATTTTGGATAACTTCATTGGTAAAAAAAAAGTACTGGTCAATTCACTTAGCCATGGGCACGTAATGTAAGTCACAGTAGAATCAGTCAATCAGCTGTCGAGAATGAAGAGCAAGATTCGATAAGCCGACAATGTAAAGGTTTTAATAATAATCAAGTCAATTTTAATTTCTAACCTAAAAATTAATTTAAAAAGTATTTAAGAAATATATATACATATATATTTTTTTTTTTTAACTATTTAAATGATATTGAGTGTAATTAATTAATTTTACATATATTTATACAGATAAGGAATGGAATTCTCTGAATAAAAAATGTGATGAATTTTTTAAAAATGGAAACATGAACTTCAAAGTCCTGATGAGGAAAACGTTACAGTTTTCGAAACGTCGACAGAAATAAAGAAATTTTAACATCCAATTTCTACTTATTGGTCTGAAGTATGTCATCGCTACCATCTTAATATTATTTCTCATTAACTTATATCACTCAGACAAACAACAGCGCTTTAACAACATCATTATTCTGACTTATAATCCTTGTTTTGACATAATTTATCATATCTTGACAAAATATTTTGAAGCTTATTGTATAATTTTCGAAGTTTATCATCATAAAGATTCATGACATCGAATTCGAATATCTACAAAGGGTCATTTGATTAAATTCTAGTTCTTTCAATTATTTAAAGAAAAGAAAATTGAATCTAAAGTAAATTTAACTTATTAATGTATCAATTTTAACATTTATTAATTTCAATTATTTACAAAATCTGTTATTTATTTGAATTAGATGTTATTTGAACTTAGGTATTAATTTTAAGTAATTAAACTAAGTAATTTAAGTATTTTAATAATCTGTTTTTTCATAGCAATATGTATCTCAACGAAATCAAAAACAATTTTCCAAATTCTTTTACAGATGTTAAAAAGTTCATCAATTTGAAGAAGAGAATCAATCATTTAAAAACTAGAGAATCATTTCTTGTCAAATGTCGGTTTCAAAATTTATTACCAAAGAATATCCCTAATGCTACTAGGAATGTTAGAAATTTACAATTTTTTAGTCATAGTACAAAAAACCATGTTAATTTCATAGTCCATTCTTTAGAACATCGTTTACTTAATGATGAAATAAAAGACTTAAATATCCATTTAAAATATTTAATACAAAATTTCAATAATATCAAAATAAATTTAAGAAATTCATTACCTATGAATATATATACCAACATTTCAGAAATGCAATTAAATAATTCAAAAAATAATTCAAAAGATAAACAAAGAATGGATAAAAAACTATAGAATTTAAAAATTAAAAGTAAAGTTCAAGTACCTTTTAATATTAATAAACATAAAGATACAGAATACAGTAAAGCTAATGATCCTTGGCTAATAAATTTTAGTAATGTTGAAATTCCAGACAATGTTAATGATATATTAAGGTTAGGGAATAAATTTAGTTCTTCATTTTTAACAAACAAAAGTAAAATAATTATGAATATGGTTAAAGATGTAGAGTCAAATATTAAGCTAATTGAAAATAATGAACGTGATTTATTAAGACATAGAATAATTAATACTTCACAAAATTTTTTACAGAATAATAAAATTACAGAAATCGATAGAATTTTAGCACAAAGCATTGAGAAAACACAATCATTTATTAAAGCTAATAAACAATTACTAATAACGCATGCAGATAAAAGTAACATTGCAGTTATACTAAGAAAGGAATCATATAATAATAAAATGCATGAATTATTAAATGATAAAAAAAACTTATGAGAAATTAAATGAAAACCCTGGAAAAGAATTGAAAAATAAAACATTTGAATTGTTAAATTTTTGGCGAATTAATGGATATTTAGGTGAAGAATTATTACGCAAAGATATTTTAGTTCACGATACTAACATTCCTAGAATTTATGGGTTACCTAAAGTTCATAAAGATAATTGTCCACTTCGACCTGTAGTATCATTAATAAACTCACCCACTTACAAAATGGCTAATATTTTTAATAATATTCTTAAAAAAGCTTTGATAGTACCAAAATTTCAAGTAAAAAATTCTTTTGAATTTAAAAATAAAATAATAAATAAAACAATTCCACATGATCATATCATGGTTTCACTAAATGTTTCTTCACTATTCACAAATGTACCACTCGATTTAGTTATCAATAGTATATTAAGTAGATGGATTCATATAAAAAACTATACAGAATTACCTATTGAAAAATTTGAAGAAGGAATAACATTTTTAATGGAACAAATAGTTTTTAAATTCAATAACAATTTTTATAGACAAATTTTTGGAAGACCTATGGGTTCACCTATTTCTCCAACATTAGCTGATTTAGTTATGCAAGATTTAGAATCAAATGTAATAAAAAATTTGAATTTTTCGTTACACACATATTTTAGATATGTCGATGATACGTTCATTATATTACCTAAAGATAAACTACTTTATGTATTAAATCAATTTAATTCTTATCATCCAAAGCTTCAATTTACACATGGAATTGAAAGTAATAATTCTATTTCGTTTTTAAATGTCAAAGTGATAAAAACTGATTCAGGTAATATGATAACTGATTGGTTTCGTAAAAATACTTATTCTGGCAGATATCTAAATTTTCTTTCAAACCATCCAATACAACATAAAATCTCAATAATAAAAAATCTTATTGATACAGCTTTAAAATTATCAGATAAATCATTTCACAATACAAATATAGAATTTATTAAAAAAACGTTACTTTTAAATAATTACCCAATAGAATTTATTCAAATACATGTTAATAATAAAATCAAAACGATTACAGATTCTTTTTATAACCAAAATAACATAAAAATAGTAAGTAATTCAAATTTTAAACCAATAATATCAATTTCATATCATGGTAAATTATCTTTTGAAATTAAAAGAATTTTAAATGATTTTAATATTACAACAAATTTTAGAATTGATTCTCAACTTGATAAATTCATTAAATTAGGAAAAGATTTATTAGAAAATTTTCAATTTACTGATGTAGTATATAAAATTCAATGTTTGAATTGTGAAAAATGTTATGTGGGCCAAACTAGTAGATTACTTGCTACAAGAATAAAAGAACATCATGATAATTTTAGACAAAATCCAAAAAACCATAAAGTCCCCGTGCAGAAATCGCCATATATATTACCGATTACCGACTAGGGCCTGATCCGATGTGTACTATGTGGTCCTGATAGGAAGAATTCTGTGGCCCTGACTCGTACCAGACCGGGCTATGTACTGTGACGTCATATAGCCTCTTCCCAGCGCCATCTTAAGCCATATGCGCTAGATGTAATATAATCACGAACATAACCTTAATTTTTGTTTTCCTTCGTGGCGTTGTGTTGCAAATGTTCTGGGAGTTTGCGACCGTATAATATATTCTTAACACATTAATAATAAATGCCAAAATTGAAGAGCACACCGCGTGTTCGCAAAAATCGTGCCATCAGCAAAATTCCGTATTTACGCGATGAAAACCAAAGCAACGAAGGTTAGTCTTTTATGGTATTACATTTTTTATGGTATTATTACATTTTGTGATATATTTAATTGTATTGTACTGGATCCAAGTTCTAACCTAAACATTCGATTTCCTCATTTTAGTCAAAAAAATTATTATTTGATATTTTTTTCGCTCGGTAGCGTTTTTTTGTAAAACAAGTAGTTGCAATTTTGAGGTTATATTTTGGATTATACGTTTTAAGTTATGCATGTTATCACTCCAGTGACGGAGTAAGGGATAATATTTGTGGATTGAAATGAAGAAATGTAATTTTGACAAATTCAATGCAACCGAAGAGGAAGTGCTGTCCCACATGAGCAACGTCTTCTGGAATGCAAAAGACTGGGACGGTAATCGGAAGCAGAGGTCCAAATAACCATTCTTAATTATTTTTAAGGTGTAGTTAAAATAAAGCTCAATCCTATTAATTTGGCTTTTTATTTAATATTCTGTTATAATTATTTTGAAGGATTTTAATTCCTACTAGAAAAGTAAATAATGTGGCTAGACTCGGGTAAATAATAGGGGCCAGACCGGGGACAGATCGGGCGTTTGATCGGGCCCCTAGACATGGCTCCGAGGTGGCTACGTGTTTCATGATGAGTCTGGCCCTGACTCGATTTCCACATCAGGGCCCGATATGAACGAGTCTGGGCCCGGTCGGGGCCACGGCGAAATTTCTGCACGGGGTCATAGCAAAACATCAGGTAGAAACTGGGCATTTGATCGATTGGGATAATGTTATAGTATTACATCATGAACCTAATGAATTTAAAAGATTAATAGCAGAAATGTTTTTTATAAAGAAAAACATTAATAATTGTTTAAATATAATTTCAGATCTTAACAATTATAGTCCAATTTATAATATAATTTTGGATTCTCTAATTTAATAAAATTATAATGTTTAAATTTTGAATTGATGAATTTTTTTTCTAAATTTTTATTAGTTAAAATAACACTTTATAGGTTTATATGCATTGATTGTGAAAATTTTTTAACGCTCAAATTCAATATTGTACTTAGATCTACATAGAAACTATAGTACCTTATATTATAAATCGTTGATACGTCATTGCGTATTCCATCTTATGTTAAGAACTCTCTCCCTCTCTGTATTGAATGTATCGTAGCAAAAATGGAGCGAAACAGAAGCTCCGACTGTTTCACTAAATTAACTAAGTTATTAATGAAAAAATGTATTGAATTTAGAAGAATATTCATGTAAGTAAATTTTTATAAGATGTAACCAAAATTTTTTTTCCAAAAATGAAGCCTATAAGGTAAACATTTTTTATCAATTTTAATTTCTAACCTAAAAATTAATTTAAAAAGTATTTAAGAAATATATATATATATATATTTTTTTTTAACTATTTAAATGATATTGAGTGTAATTAATTAATCTTACATATATTTATACAGGTGAGGAATGGAATTCTCTGAATAAAAAATGTGATGAATTTTTTAAAAATGGAAACATGAACTTCAAAGTCCTGATGAGGAAAACGTTACAGTTTTCGAAACGCCGACAGAAATAAAGAAATTTTAACATCCAATTCCTACTTATTGGTCTGAAGTATGTCATCTCTACCATCTCAATATTATTTCTCATTATTATAATCAAATAATAAAATAGTAAAAAATTAAGTATATGAATAATTTGTTTTTAAGTCGAGTTATTTATAATTTATTGTTAGTTTCTCTGAATATAAGAGAAAGGGAAGGAAGTGTTTTTAAAATTCGAAACAAAATCAAAATTGTGAGTTATCTCGCAAACGGTGAGAGATAAGCGAAAACTGACAAATTTTGCAGGGTTTTCTAAAGGGGGATGGTCTTTGACCACCTCAATTTAAACCAGTAAACAAATGTTCAAAATTGAAAAAAAAATCCAAAAATTGGAAATACTTCTAAAAGGGCACAGATACATGAAAACTGACAACATTTTAAAGATTTTACGGACGGTGTTTGTTTTTGACAATTTGGGATCAACGCAATAGGAATATTTTAGGAATTCAGAAAAAAACGTGTTATTTTGAAAACAATGAGAGGTAAGCGAAAATTGACAACATTTTCAAAAGAAGGATGGTCCTCGGTCACCCCAATCTACAGCAGTGAGTAGATTTTAGAAATTTAGAAAAAATCTAAAATTTAAATGATATCAAAAATGATCAGAGATACATGAAACATCAGCGAATTTCAGTGCGTTCACAGAAAAGGATTGTCTTCGGCAAAATCGAACCGACCCAATAAAAGCATTAAAAAATTTCAAAACAAATTTAAAATTTTGATTCATCTCGAAAATGGTGAGAGATACGCAAAAACTGACAAAATTTACACGATTTTATGAAGATCCTCGACTACCCTGAACTAACGTAGTAAAGTATAGTAAAGTAAAGAATTGCGAAAACTGAACAAATTTTCAGAGTATGCCAGACCGGGAACATCCTCGGACACCTTGAATTAGCCCAGTAGAAATATTTCCAAAATAAAACTTTTGAGTTATTTTGAAAACGATGGGATACGTGAAAACTGAAAAAATTTCAGGGTTTTATATAAGGAGTGGTCCTTGACCACTATGAACTAAGACAATAGAAAGATTTTTAACAGGATAAATCCAAATTTTGAATTATTTTGAAAAAGGTGAGCGATACGCGTTTCGGACAGAGTCAAAATGAAGTTTGTGTTTGTGTAAGAATTGAAAAGGATTGAAAAGACTCTTTGGATAAGCCTCGAATTCATGGGATTGGGCTATGCATTGAGAAGGATTAAAAGGTGTGTTCGGATTCAAGTTTATGTTGACGCGTGGATTTGGAAGGATTGAACGTTCGATTCGGATTGGTTTCCGATTCACTCCGATAGATCGCACGAAATTAAGAATTGGGCATCGGACTGAGAAAGAATGAAAGTTTATTGCCGATTGGTGTGTGATTCATTTGGATTGGTTTCGGATTCACACTTATCCATTCGGACTGGTGTTGGATTCAGTCGGATTCATTCTGGTTGAATTCAAGAAGTCTCACGTATTCAAAAGAATTGGAGGCACGGGTTGAAAAATGGATTCGGTATGGGTTCATATTGAAGTTGGTGCTCGATTGAATTTGGGGTTGAAACATGGATTGAGAATGGTTAAATGGGATTGAAAACTTGCTTTGGACGGTTTCGGATTGATTCAAATTGATTCCAGCAGCAAAAAAATTTCAAAACTGTACTTAAGTGTACTCAAAGGACCCCTTGTGTACATAATCCGACGGAGAGGGGATAACCAACTTGATAACACTGCTCTAATAAATAATGTCGTAAATTATACTACTAATGAATATGAATTGTACAATTCTTGCAGACTCATCATTACTTCTTCAGCTACGTCAAAAACTTACAAATACTCATAATTCACACAAGAAAGCCAACCAAGTTAAAAACAGTTTATGTCTTTATTGTGATATTTTCAACTAAAAATGTATGTATTATTCTAACCAGTTATATCTGGATTTCAAAAACTTAGAACGGAGAATTTTCTAAAAGAGCTTTGATTCTGACTTGGAAGGGGAAATTTTCTAGAAAAATTATCATTCACAGAAATAATATTTTTAGTCTCATAGGAAGCGGGTGAGCACCCCTATGACTTTCTATATTCTCTAATTTATAGAAGATATGACGAAATCAAGTCTTTGAACAAATCTGAAAGAAAAACAAATTTAAAATCTTAGTCCGTGGCTATGATGAAAAACCGGGTTCACCCGACAACAAGTTTGAAAAAATAATAATATTCACAATAATCGGCTTAAAGTCCGATGAAAATAAAAAAATTAGGACAGCAGCGGGTAATATGTCGCGCATAACATAAAACACATTATTAGAAGTTAAATCTAGGGCTCAAAATATGCAGATTTTTGTGTCAGCGACCGGACCCTTTTTATCGCCGCGCCACATTAGCCGTTGCTCCCCATGTATATTTTTTTCAATAGACGATATTAATTTCCAGAAATATCGACACTCAAAGGAAAAAAAAGTATTACTGCGTTGAAATTTGAACTGAAATTTAAACATTTTGTTGTACACTATACATCAGAAAATGAGATTTCGAAAAAAATCTTTGAAGCACAACGTGTATTTGATTTTTCAAGCATTTCCTATGCAATAAACCCATTTTCGGAAAAATGTTGGTAGCCTAGTTTTGTTGTGCACATTTTTATTGATGTAATGAAGATAATTATCACTATATAAACTTTTATATTGCGGGATTGGAAAACAAGCGTCACGTATTAGGTGCTTCACTAACACTCACGCTTTAATATGACTTGACATTTAGTTATATATAGAGAGAATTTTTTCAGCATAAATCATACAGCCGTGATCGCCTGACAGCTTACAACAAAGGTTTTTACTTGTCTTCGAAAGACACCAAATCCGAATTTTCAAATATATTCACTTAAAGAAGGAAGATCTTCCAAAATGAATTTGAAAATAGTCACTATTTTCTTAATTTTCTGCATCATTATGGGTAAGTTAGACCAATTGTTCTAAGTAAAAATTATAATCCTAGATTAGTTATATACACAATTCAATATTTTCTGTAACATATACACGAAATGTTCGATTTTTAAGGCCTATGTTCTGCTCTTATTGCAGAGTATACTTTTTTTTTTAGCCATGTAAATCATTTTCATTATGTTTGTTCTGATGAGCCGGAAGTGAGGTAGTTTCGAAAGTATCATTTTGAGTTTAATTTCTCATAAATGTTTAAAAAATCTCCTAATCGTGTCGCTACTAATACTACTGTTTTGCCTCTTGCACTTTTTTCGTAGGATAAACCGTTTATAATTTATAGCGTGACAAAAAAATGATTTTGAAAAAAATATGGTTTCTTTAAAACAAAACAAAATCTTCTGATCGAATGAAAACTACTCGTCATGAATTGTTATAAAGAAGTTATAAACATGAAACACGCGCAAATAGGAAAGTTTAATGAAAAAATACGATGTTGTCACATTTTTGCTCTATTGGTACAATAAGAAGACAATATTGAGAAATTGTTAACGTGACCTAGACTGTTTTCATTTTAAAGAACATACCTTTGGGTTGTTTGAACAAAATTGAGAAAAATAAGAATTCTTCACAACCCTAAACATATAATGAATCAATATGCATCAATATATTAATAAATTATGCATATTCAGGTCCTACAGGTGCTAATTTTCAACATAGTTCTGTTTTCAATTTTCAAACATTTTTTCGGTTGTATATTTTTCTCATTTTCCATTAAAAATGCCATTATTTAGCAAACTTCGTAAGAAAAGATAAGAAAAGGAACTAATACCTTGATACAAATAAATAAATTTATACGTGACTATATATAATAAATATAAAAGGTTATGAAAATCTGAAACATGAAAAATTGAAAAGTTTAATCAAATAACGTGATTGTGTAACATGCTGAACTCTATTGAAACAAAAAGAAGGTCATATTGCGAAATTGTGAATGTGACGTACCCTGTCTCCAATTTAAAAACATTGCCTTCTGATTGTTTGAGCAAGATGAAAAAATAAATTAGAATTCTTTACAAATGTTCTCTACAAATGAAATACCAAATAAATTCCAAAAAATAATTTCAAATCTCTTGAAATCTATAAAACCCTACTAATTTCCAACAAAAAAGTGACTAATGACTACAAACCATTTCAGAAGAATTCAGCTGAATTAAAAATAATTTTAAAAATCGAAAAAATTCCATTGATTTCAGCAAAATTTCAGCGAATTTAAAGGAAGAATTCAAAAGAAATTAAAATAATTCAGAATATATTATTAAGAATTCAGGTTGAATTCCAAATGAATTGCAAAAAATATTTTTAAAACACTTGACATTTTTAAAACCCTACGAAATCCCTCACTTCTTGTGAATGAATTCTTTGAAGTACATCAAAATATTAAAATTACTTTAGATTATTAAATTTTTATTAAGCATGTTTTTAAACACATTTGCAGGGATACAAGATGCAGCCTGCGAAATCCCCCACATGGGGAAAGCAAAGGGTAAGTATTACATGTAAATTAAAATGTTGGAAAATTTTTAAAGTTTTCCTATGGGCCAAAAGCTTATTTTGAATTTCTTGTAGGTACCGTTTTTGATTTTCAATAATAATATGAAATTAGTAGATAAAAAAAATTGTATGCTTAAGTTACAATAATTTTGAAACGAGGAAAAAATGTGTTATCATGATGATAAAACAATGTCATGTTTCTTCAATGAAATCTAAAGAATTTCGACCAAGACATGTTTCAATTTTTTCATCAAAATGTACAGTTAACACAATAAAAGAATCGTTTATTTTACATTTTAACAATGTTGTAACTTAAGAACAAATTGTGTTAACATTTTCTAATTTAATATTATTTTTTCCGTACAAAAAACTGTACCTTTAAAAAATCCAACATAATTTTTTGGGAATCGGAAAGCGTAATGAGTATCGCAATGCAGATAAGTCTGTAATAGTTTTCTTGAACTATTTAAATAGAATCCATAATTCGAATGAAGAAATTTTTTTACGATAAACAATAATTCAGTGTAGTCACAAATTTGGGAATTTTTTCTAAATTGTACTATAGAGCCTTTACGCAAAACGTGTTTTTTTAAATTTCCAATAATTTTTTTTCCAGGTCAACTTGGTCCAATTGGTCCAGGTCGGAAGTAATTCTCCCCTACTCGATGACTAAACATTCCTAATTTACAATTAGAGTATGTAGAAAACAATAAAAAAATGTATTGTATGATAAAAAACAGTTTCAAGTTTTTTCGATTTTGCACCTATAGTTTTATAAAATAATATTTTCATGTTTTCAAAATTTGAAGAAAAAAAAGAAAAAGATTTTCTGGAAAATTTAAACTTTTTTCCATATTTTTTTACAGTTTCTGCTTGTATAACCCTATCAGCTTTATGTGAACTAAAACATTTTTGAGACCGGAAGAATTTTTTTCCTAAAAATATAATTTTGCAGTGTTTCTCGTCAACGATGCAAGATATCACAAGAGAGCAAGGGGTATTTTTTATATAGGACTTTTGACACTGCAAACTTTTGTGTTAACATTTTTCCGTACATATCGTTGCTTGCGAGAAAAATTAGAAAACTAAAAAAAAATAGGTAGAAAATATAAGTGTCCGAAAAAAAGAATTTTTCATTTTTTTTAAAAGCATTACCATTTGAAAGTAAATCGCCATTATTTTTCAAATTTATGGAAATTTCAATAAATATCAACATTCAAGAATTGCGGTAGCGAATCGTCGCTAAGTACAAAACGCTACCAAGAATCAAATTTAGACACTGACCATAAAACCATAAAAAAAATTTTTTTGGGTAGGATTTTGTGTTACTTTCTGGGAAATTCTAAGATTAAAAATTTTTAAACCCATAAAAATAAACATTTTTTTACCTGTGCTTACATTAACATACAAATTTATCTAACGGATTGTTTCCAAATTTCAACAAGAAGTCATTAACAACAGATCAAAGATACATTTTCTAAATCTTGAATAGTTTTCCAATTTCTACGTATACGACGTAAAAAATGAAAAAGCTCATCAAAATTTGGCATAAAATAATAAAAAAATAAAATAAAATAATGTATTTTTTATTCAAAAGTATGGAATAGATTTCTATAAAATCATATAGAAAATGAAGTATCGGTTAGGTTCAGTGAACCTAGCCACTTCTTCCATCTTGCATTGAAATTGAAAAATCCAATCAAAATTTTTAATGAATAGTAGTATTTAATTGAATTAAATGAATAATCAGTTCAATAGTTTAATTGCTTTTTATCAAAAATTATTCAAACAAATAATCAAATTTTTAATGTATAGTGAATTGGTGATTTAATTCAAATTTATTGAGCCTACCTATCCAATTTTTTTCAATTACAAAAAAAAACATGAAATCCCACCAAAAACATCTACGGGGAAAAAAATCTGCCAAGTACAAGTATATGGATTTGTAAAATAAAAAGATGGCCCAGTAATTTTTGGAAAAATATTTATGATAAAATATATATTAGTAAAGTTTTTTATAAAGTTCCATACATAAATTTTTTAATGAACTTCAGGAAGCCTTATTAATGATAATTTTCAATCATAAAGGGAAATTTTAGGGAGTCAGGTAATATCAAAGAATTTAGATTATTTTCGGTTCAAAATTGAAATATTTTTTAGATCAAATAAGAACTATCACATTTTTTGTTGAAAATTCATATGTTCCGACTGGCAATTCAACAACTTAGCTGAAAGTGGAACCACTTTTTTAAAATGAATTATCTGTTCAATGATTCATCATATTAGTTATATTTTTGTTCAAAATTCAACTATTTTGTTGGAACTTAATTTTTTTACATGAAAATTTACCTATTCCACGTTTAGATAAAAAACTTACCTTCTATATTTAAAAATGTAACTATTTAGTTGAAAATTCCTGTATATTATTATTGAAAATAAATCTTTTTTAATAGAAAATTGATCTTCTTGGCCTAAAATTTGTCTTTTTGTTTAAAAATTTATTTTTCGGTTTCAAACTTTAACTATGAGTTTGAAAATTCATTCATGAATTCTCATATTTGTTTGAAAATTCATGTTTTTCGTTAGAAATGAATCTTTGTTGGTAGACAATTCGTCTTCTTGGTTAAAAATTTATCTTTTCAGTTGAAAATTTATTTCTTTCATAGAAAATTATTTTGTTTTTTATTGAAAATTGATTTTTCATCTCAAAATTTCCGCACTTGATTCTTGGTTGAAAATGTATCTTTTTCAGTTGAAAATTCATGTATTTTTTGAAAATTCATATTTTTTTTCAGTTAAACATGCATTTCTTTAACTGAAAATTGAACTATACCATTTTTTGTGGAAAATTGATCTTTTAATAGAACTCAATCTTCTTGGTTAAAAATTTTGTCTGTTTGGTTAAAAATGTAACTATTTCTTTAGAAATTTATTTGATTTGATTGAAATTTAATTTTTCTAATGAGAGTTCAACTACTATATTTCTGTTTGAAATTTTTAATTTTTCAGTTGAGAATTCATGTGTTTTGTTGAAAGTTTGTCTTTTTTCGTAGAAAAATCACCTTCTGGGTTGAAAATTCAATTATTTTACTAAAAATCAATTTTTCTAAATTAAAATTTATGATTTCAGTTTAATATTTATTAGTTTGTTTACAATTTTTTTAAATTGTTGAGAATTGGATTTTTTTGTTGAAAATTAATTTTCGCTGAAAATTCAACTTCGATTTTTGCTTCAAAATGTAATTTTTCTACTCAAAAATTCATGTATTTTGTTGAAAATTTTTTTATTTAAACATAAATAACATAAAATTAAATAATTAAATAACATAAAATAAAACAAAGAACATACATTTTTTTTATTTAGACATGCATTCCTTTAACTGAAAGTTAAACCATTCCATTTTTGTGGAAAATTGATCTTTTTATAGAAATTTAATCTTCTTGGTTGGATATTTCGTCTATTCGGTTGAAAATGTAACTGTTCATTTGAAAGTGTATTTTATTTGATTGAAAATTAATTTTTTTTAATGAAAATTTGACTACTATATTTCTGGTTAAAAATTTAGCTTTTTCAGTTGAGAATTAATGTTTTTTGTTGAATGTTTGCCTTCTTCGGTAGAAAATTTATATTCTGTGTTGAGAATTCAACGATTTGGTTAAAATTTTGATTAATAGTTATTAGTTTGTTTACAATTTTTAAAAATTTTTAACAATTGCCTATTTTAGTTGAAAATTAATTTTTTACTGAAAATGTAAATGTTCTCTTTTGCTTCAAAATGTAACATTTAAATCATTTATTTTGTTGAAAAGTCCATTTTTTTGGCAGAAAATTCAACTCATTTGTTGAAGTCTCCTCTTTTTGGTTTAAAAATTAGTCTGTTTTGTTTGAGGATTCAACTGATTTTTGGAAAATTCCTATTTTTAGTTTAATTCAACTCATTTTGATTAAAGAAACAATATTTTCATGAAAATAACAAAAATTACACTTTTAAATTATAATTAATTTTTTGGACGATGATTCATCACTTTGGTTGAAAATTGAACTATTTTGTTGCGTTTAAACATCATGGCTCCTGAAGCGTCCCACGCCTAAATGTTCCGCGTCCAAATAGCAGCGTCCAAACGGCCGCGCCTAAACATCCTGGCGTCCAAACCGTCCAGCGTCTGAACTTCCCGCGTTTGAACGTCCCGCGCCCAAGCGGCAGCCCCTGAACATCCTGGCGCCCAAAACCGTCACGTATCTGAACGTCCCGCGTCCAAACGGCAGCGCCTACACATTCTGGCGCCCGAACGGTGTTGCGTCTAAACGTTCCGCGTCCAAACAGCGGCGTCTAAAAGGTCGCGCCCAAACATCCTAGCGCCCGAACCGTCCCGCCTCTAAACGTCCCACGTCCAAACGGCCGTACCTAAACATCTTGGCGCCCAAACCGTCCCGCGTCTAAACGTCCCGCGTCAAAACGGCGGCGTCCAAACGGCCGCGCCTGAACATCTTGGCGCCCAAACCGTCCCGCGTCCAAACGTCCCGCGTCAAAACGGCGGCGTCCAAACAGCCGCGCCTGAACATCATGACGCCCAAACCGTCTCGCGTCTGAACGTCCCGCGGCCAAACGGCGGCGTCCCAACGGCAGCGTCTAAACGTCCCGCGCTGTTCAGGCGTCAAAATTCGAACTTCCAGACGCACTATTGCGATAATACTATTGAAAATAACTAATCTACTATTTTTGTATCATTTGCATAAAATATGGAGCAAAAACTGAAACGACCTTGAAGTCCTCTCAAGAGAGGAAAGTGTATAGTCGATAAAGTATAAAGCAAACGCCGAGAGCCTGATTCGTTTAGCCTGTCATCAAAAAAAGATTACGAGAGAAAAGGGGGAGATGTTCAACTCTTTCTAGTAGGTCCACATTAATTAACGTGCTCTCTTAATTGCGCGGCTTGTTTATTGCGTGGCCACAGCCATTTGTCGATAGCTGCCCTGCATCCACTTAGAATACTATAGCATGTTCAGCATTCGATTGTAGGCATATCGATCGAGGACTGCGATAAATTCATTCTAAATAATACGCTCTTAAATTCGTTCGTATAAGTGTAAATACATCAACACTGTTAGAAGTTTCTGTAGAAATTTTCAGAGACGCATTACTTAACCTTAATGCAGAAACCGTTTCCAAATTTTCCTAAACAGGAACAGAAATTTCAGCAACGGTAACTGAATGAAGCTTTAGTCACATGTTTCAGAAAATTCTGTTGCAATTTAGTAATTTTCAGTTACTGTAATTAAAAATTTCAAGGGATTAAAAAGTTTTTTTCTGATCATTAATTTTTATGTGAAATCAGACCTCACAGTTCCTATGGGATACAATATAGGGAGCGGAGGGTACTTTTCGTCACGCTCATAGGGTACCTTTTTGCACTAAAAGGGTGAGGAATTCAGGATAAAGTCACAAGACTTCAAAGCAATTCAAGTTAAATTCAAAAGAACGTGAATGTATTGGAAAATTTTTTTGCTTAAAAACATTCTATTGATTTCCGTGAAATTAGAATGAAAGTAGAGAAATTTAAGGTGAACGAGAAGAATTCTATGAATTCATTATTTTATTTGAAATTTAAATTTTATTTCAAATGCAAGTTGAGAATAAAAACTTCAATATCTTTGATATCAGCTTAGAAAAATTCATGGGAATTCGAAAGAATTTGATGAAGTACCTAAGGATTCAAGGTGAGGTTAAAAGACTTCAAGTTTAATTGAATACAAACTTATGAATATTAAAAAAAAAATCCATTGAATTGAGTAGAATTGAGTGGATTTAGAAGAATTCAAATTAATTAAAAAGTCAAAAGAATTCCAAAGAATTTGAAAAAATTTGAGGTAAATTAATAAGAATTAAGGGTGAATTCCAACAAATGTTTCAAATCTCTTCAAATCTTTGAAACCCTACTAATTTCTTATCAAAAAAGTGAATAAAGACTACAAGACAATTCAAGTTAAATTCAAGAGAATTCACATGCAATGGACACATTTTTTTAAAATTCAGAAACAAGGAAAACGGGAAACGAGAAGAACTCGATGAAATTCATGAAAAATCAAACTGAATTTAAAACACAAGTAAGGGATGAAATTCCTGACATTTTAAGGTGAATTTGAAAGAGTTCAAGATGAATTAAACGAAGACTTGTTAAAAAGTCACTGAATTGAGTAGAATTGAGTGAATTTATAAGAATTCGAAAGGACCTAAATGTTTAGGAATTAACTTTAGATGTATTTTTATGAAAGCTGGCCATTTGTTGGTTATATTCAACTGTTTTTAATTTGAAATTATGAAATATTTTTCCGCTGGAGTGTCAACTATTATACTTTTTATTGAAGAATCATCTCTTTAGAGTGGAAATTCAACTCTTGGTCTGGAAGTTAAAAATACTTCGTTATAAATTAGTATTGTAATTGAAAATTAAATTGTTTAAAGAAAATTTCACTATTTTATTTTTGGATAAAAATTAATCTTTTTTAGTTTCAAAATTCAAATATTTAGTAGAAAATTATCCAGCAATCCATCTTTTTGGACGAAAATACAATCAGTTGATTCAAAATGTGATTATTTTGTTGAAAAGTCTTCCTTTTTGAAAATTATTCTGCGAAATTTAAGAAATTGATTGACATTTTTTCTCTTTCTTGACTAGAAAATTTTGCATTTAAAATGAAATCTTTTTCTGATTGATAATTCAGGGTGGCTGTTATAAACTGAACACTTCTTAAATTAGAAATTAAATTATTCGTATCTTTAATACCTCAAAAATCACTCAAAAGCTTCAACATTTTATTTCAAAATCTTGAAACATCCACATGTTGTTTTACATTATTTCAAATTTTATATTAATTTAAAAATTTTTTTCGACCATGATTTTTATTCAAGATGTGTTGATAATTCAGTACTTAGTGTACATAAAAATAATTTTAACACTCTTCTTATTACTTTTAATAATATACACCCAAGATCAAAATTTACCATTGAAATTGAAACTAAAGGAAAATTAAATTTCCTATATTTGACTTTAATTAAAACCGATAAAAGACATATTATTACTGACTGGCATAGGAAAAGGATTTGTTCCGGTAAAACACTTAGTTTTTTCTCAAATCACTCTTCTCAAAATAAGATAGGAAATAGAATAGTTTGAAGAACGAATCAATACATTTTTTAAATCTTCGGAGTTATATTATTTTTAAACAATTTTAGGTTGAAACACTACAGTTGAAGGATTTTATATTGTTATTGAAACATTCAAATTCAAAAATGTCACTTATAAATTAAAAATTAAAAAAAAATGAAACAATGCAAATTTTCAAGTATGCATTCAGCACTCTGAAACTTTTATGTTCGAGGCTTATTTCATTTTGAATATATATATATATATATATATATATATATTTTAATTTATGCAATAGTTGAGAGAAAATCTACAGTTTATTATTACTAAAACTAGGGTGCTTGTTCAATAGGGTGGTCCAAAAATGCATTGAAAAATTTTTTTAAATAATTTTCATGGGGATACCCCCCAAATTTGTTCAAATCCACACAAAATTAAATCCCTTTTTTTTTGAAAAAAAAATGATATTTAGGGGTGCCGCAAGCCCCATGAAGTCTAACATGTATTTCCCATAAGAAAAAAATACTTTTTTGTAAATCTTATTCAGAATCCTCAATATTATCTCAATCGAGTTGAAACTCAACATTTCTCTTCACAATTAGCCATAGAATACGAATCAAATATCACTTTTCAAATACCAACACCATAAGTCTGTTTTATAGGGTACCAAAGAAACCCCATAAGTGAAAAAATTGGTTTTGTGAGTTTTTGGCGCTAATTATGATTTTTTTGCGGTTTTTTGAATGCGAATTGTTTTTAATACATAAAGATCACTTTATACTGAAAATTATATGTTTTCGTGGATTGTTTAAACAATTTATTATTGTTTTTAGCAATTTTTTCATAGAATGGAGTTAGAAGGACGCGATTTTTTCACAAATTTTCCATTTGTTGCCCAATTTTCAATTAGAGGGAAGTTACAGTTCATCAATGTTAACAAGAGTGATTGTTTAAACAATTTATTAATAATGTTAATAATATTCTCTTAGCAAAATACTGTAAAATTGCAAAAAAAATCACTTTTAGTTAAATTTTCAATTAAGATAAGTTAAGTAATTAATTAGAGTCAAGAAAATTGATTGTTTGAAGAATTTATTATGATTATTAATAATATTATATTTGAATAATGCTAGAAACATGTAGTTTTTTTGTGGAAATTTCTGGCTTTTTGTCAAATTTTCGTTTGGAATGAAGTATTAATGGATTCAAGTTAACAAAGTAATTGTTTAAACAATTTATTTTTATTGTGCATAATATTCTCTTTGCCTAATTGGTAGAATGTTACATTTTTTCTGAAATTTTCAACTGTTCGTTTATTTTTCATTAGGCATGACTTAATAATTAATTAGATTTAGCAAAAATAATTCTTTATGACTATCTTCATCTATATCAATTGCGCCTGATAGTTATGGTTTTTCGGACATTTTTACCTTTCTGTCCTTTTCTCACTTAGTGAGGTAATAATTAATTAAATTTAACAAAAAAATTGTTTACACAATTCAATATTATTTAGAACTATCTTTTCTTAGATAGGTGCTAGAACGTGGCTAAAAATGATTTTCCGAATGGTATTGTTGTTTTAAGTTACTTATTTTTGCTCTTTTCCCAATGTTTAAAGAAAATTAATTCAAAGAAGGAAAGCTATTTTACATAAGAGGCAAAAACAAAGAATAGAATAATTAATTAATTGATAATTAATTGTGGAAAATAGATTTTTTTCTTTGAATTAATTTTTTTCAAGCATTTGAAAAAGAGCAAAAATAATTCACTCAAAACAACAATACCATTCGAAAAATCATTTTTGTTGCGGTTGACTTATTATTTGCTCATAAATAAAAAGGCGATGCAAAGTGAAAAATTTTAGGAAAAACCGCCACTTTCTTGCACTTATCTATGGAAAGATAGTTATGAACAATATTAAATTGTTTAAACAACTTTTTTGTTAACTTAATCAATTATTACCTCACTAAGTGAAAAAAGAACAGAAAGGTAAAAATTTCCGAAAAAACGCAACTATCAGGAGCAATTAATATAGATGAAGATAGTGATAAACAATAATAATAAATTTTTTAAAAACAGCTGTTTTTGCTGAAGCTAATTAACTATCAAGTCACGGCTAATGAAAAATAGACAAGCAGTTGAAAATTTCAGAAAAAACCGCAACATTCTACCAATTAAGCAAAGAGAATATTATTAAAAATGATAATAAATTGTTTAAACAATTATTTTGTTAACTTGAATTCATTATTACTTTACTCCAAATGAAAATGGGACAAAAAGCCAGAAATTAAAAAAAAACCGCATCTTTCTAGCATAATTCAAATATAATATTATTAATGATTATAATAGATTGTTTAAACAATAAATTTTCTTGACTCTAATAAATTACTTAATTTATCTTATTTGAAAATTTGACTGAAAGTGATTTTTTTCGCAATTTTGTAGCATTTTTCTAAGAGAATATTATTAGCATTATTAATCAATTGTTTAAACAATCACTCTTGTTAACATTAATTATCTATCACTTCCCTTTAATGGAAAATTTGACAACAAATCAAAAATTTGTGAAAAAACCGCGTCTTTCTAACTCCATGCTATGAGAAAAATGCTAAAAACAATAATAAATTGTTTAAACAATCCTTGAAAACATCTAGTTTTCAGTATAAAGTAATATTTTATATATGAAAATCAATTCGCATTCAAAAAACCGCAAAACAATCATAATTAGCGCCAAAAACTCGCGTGTTGGTATTTGAAAAGTGAGATTTTATTCGTATTCTATGGCTAATTGCGAAGAGAAATGTTGAGTTTTAACTCGATTGAGATAATATTGAGTATTCTGAATAAGATTTTCAAACACGTATTTTTTTCTTATGGGAAATACATGTTAAACTTCGTGGTGCTTGCGGCACGCCTAAATATCATTTTTTTCAAAACAAAATAAATGGATTTATTTTTGTGTGGATTCGAACAAATTTGGGGAGTGTCCCCATGAAAATTCGAAAAAAAATTTGTTGGACCACCCTATTGTTCAACCTATTGGAAAATAGATGTCCAGAAACTTTCGCACGTCATTACATATAAGGATAATGGTCAAATGGAAGGCAAACTTGAATTCCCAGTAATATAACATCAACTTAGAAACTCGTGCTGACTTTTTTTAAATTTAATAAACACTTATTATCATCCTCTACAAAATGGTCAGTTCTTTTTTTTCATTTCTTTTCCTATTTACTTTAATTTAATATAAGAACACCCGAAACGTCATTACCGTACGGCGCGGCGTCCCAGCCACACTTTGCACAAGGATAAACTGATTTTCTCCTTTTTTTTAGACAGTAACCTGAAAAACGTTCAACGTATCAAGTTTGTAAACTTCACATGAACATAAATAATATTTCAAAAGCCTTGAAGGCTGTCCTTCAATTTTTTCCATTCGAGACGTCATTACCGTACGTCTATTTTTCTAGTAAAATATTGTAGTGACAGTTGAGTAATATATACAGAAATATTAGGCGTATCGTTTAATACAAGACTTTATAAAATTGAGCTTCGAATATTAACTCTCATTTTTGTGAATCCGATATTAAAACTGAAAAGTGCATCTTGACAACAAGAATGTCATTCCCGTACGTGCGTTAAAAACCATTTTCAGGGTGATAAAAAATTATAAAAACCATTCCGTTACTTGCTTGGCGGTGTTTTCTTTCATAAGTAGGTGACTTTGTATAATTAAAATCTGTTATTTTTTTATAAGCATTGAGAAAGGTTAAACTTCAACATTTTTCTCGCATCATTACCATACGGTACAATAGAACAATGTAGGACTGATTATATGCGCGTGCGCATGGATTCATTATTATTTCTTATTTTCATAACTGCCCCTTTTGAATTTGAAATTTTTACATGTGATAAGATCAATTTCCGTTATTATTATACCATTAAGCCATTTCCCTTTCAGGATTTATCAATTCGCACAACCGGTGAGGTATGTATTCGTCACCGTATGTAAGCATTTCAGCGCTAATACTATCTATACCAGCAGCCTTACCGTTTTTCAAGTGCTTAATTATATCACTGACCTCAGTGACACAGATATTTTTAATTGTGTTTTCTAATGCATTATCTTCTATGTCGCAGTTTTGTTGTCCGATATCTTCACCTCCTAACAGTTTTTTGAAAGAGTCTTTCAAAGCGTCTACTATTCCGTCTATATCATATAGCATTTCATCTTTGCTGTTTCTCATGCTGACAAACTCTGTACTTTTACTTTCCTTCAACTGTTTATATAATAGTTTCATTATTCCTTCAAAGTAGTTTTGTATTTTGTTCTCTTCTTCTATTCTGGTGAAATATTAAATTCCTAATAATAATATGATTACTACTGTAGGTCCTAAAATTTTCCTACAATTTGACAATTACCCATAAGAGAAAATAAGATGATTTTATACTCCTGCATGTGCGTGAGTTAATATTTGCTTTGTCTAAGATTGCAATTTCAGTTAACGTTTACCGAAGATGATTACACATAAATCTGTCTTGGGTCGTAGTTTAGGACGCACGTGATGTTTTTTTTTAGTAACCGCGGATCGAAAAAGTAACCGCGGATCAAAAAAGTAACTGAGTTACTAAAAAGTAACCCGTTCCGAGCCCTGGATACTTTAATACATACTGGCTCTTTTCTTCGAGTGGAGCTGCACTGGATTCAGAATCGAAACAAGATCTTGGCAGTAGTTTGCCACAATACCAGGTTAATTGTCTCGTTACCTAAAGGCTCGCGGATTGCCGTCGATACTAACCGCAGGTTTTTTTTGCTCGCGGTGGAAATGAGAGAAGTCACCGGAACCACTTCTTGCTGCTAGAAACAAGCATTGCATTATGGTTTATGGATGTCCCGCTCGTCGACGCTGCCAAGAGTCAAGGTGAGTGTAAAGCAGAAAGATGACTCCTTTTATTTGCTCTTCCGCGGACTCATCAGCGACTCCCTGACTCCTAACTAACGGCAACTCGTGTGCCATTATGATTTTACGTTTAACTCTCCAGAAAGGCAGATTAAACATCTCTGGTGTTTAATGATTGACGAGCAGCCCTAAGGTCACTTTGACACGGTTTCCGTTACTTCAATCATCAGAGAAAAGTGCCTTTTTCATACGGACAAGTGATAAATTGACTCTTGATTAAATACCAGACTTCACAGCTTTAAATGATCTCAAAACCGAGAGGATAAGCAAACTACTATCGCAAATAGGTAATTTTTTAAAATTAAATTTATTCAGAAAATATCTTCTCCTTTCGCTCCGCTTGGATTCGAACCCCAGGTCAACTCTGGGGGGAAACCACTCTGGTAATCTTCTTGAAATTCAGATTGATCAACTTGTAATCCATATAATTCGAAGTAATTTGAGTAATTCGAGCAACTAACTTGTGACCTATATCTTTTTTAATGGAAATTCATGTATTTTGATCCAAATTCGCCTTTTTCAGTAGAAAA
This sequence comes from Andricus quercusramuli, assembly GCA_932178445.1. Classification (NCBI taxonomy): domain Eukaryota; kingdom Metazoa; phylum Arthropoda; class Insecta; order Hymenoptera; family Cynipidae; genus Andricus; species Andricus quercusramuli. Next base: position 174,189 of record CAKNXH010002050.1, on the reverse strand, counting down.
TCAATCTTCCTTGTTGAAAATTCACGATTTTAGTTGAAAATTCAACTTTAAGGTGAAAAACTAATCTAATTTACAGGAAATGAAAAAACTGGGTTAAAAGTCATTTTTTGTTTGAAAATTAAATTGTTCTGTTGTAAATTCGTCTTTTTGTATAAAAAATTTGACTAATTTGATCGAAGAATTTATTGCTTTGCTTGAAAATTCAACCATATCGTTGAAAATCGTTTTTTTTTTAAATTGAAAATTATATTTCTTTCCAGTTGAAAATTTCAGTATTCCAGTTGAAGATTCTTCATTTTAGTTGAAAATTCATTCCTTGATTATCAATTTGACTATTTTGTTGAATATTCTATTTTTTGTAGAAGATTTATTTTTGTATTGAAATTGTAAGTATTTCATTTCTAGTTGAATATTTATATCTTTGAGTTCAAAATTCAACGGTTATTTGAATGAAAATTTATCTTTTTCAGTTGAAAATTTAACTACTTGGTTGAAAATTCGGTTTTATTGTTGGAAAATTAACTTTTTTATCTGAAAATTTAGCTTATACATTTTTGATTGTAAGATTATCTTTTTCAATTGAGAATTCAACTAGTGGGTTGAAAACTCATCTATTTCGTAAAAAATTTATCGTTTTTGGTAGAAAATTAATCTTTTTGGTTTAAAATTCAACTACTTGGTTAATATTCGAAATACTTGTTAAAAATTCATTTCTTAGTTTTTCTTTTGTTTTTGTTAAAAATTCCTCCCTATGGTTGAAAATTTAATTATTTTGATAAATATTTGTTGTTTTTTGGTTGAAAATTCATTTTTTATATGTAGATTTTATTATTTTAGTCAAAGACTCTTCATTTTAGTTGAAAATTCATCTCCTCGATTAAAAATTTTACTATTCTGATGAATATTCGATATTTTTGTTGAATTTTCAACAAAAAAGTTTATCAAAACAGAGAATAATCACACTTCAACCCGAAAAGATGAATTTTATATAAAAAAAAAGACGAACGTTAAACAAACCAGTTGAATTTTCGAACCAAAAAGATGACTTTTCAACAGATAACTGAATTTTCAATCAAGTAGTTGAATTTTCAATGAAATAGTTGAGTTTTCTACCAAATTGTAAAAATGGCAAACCAAAAAGCCGAATTTACTTTATAATACTTCAATTTCTAACCAAAAAATATGAATTTCCAACATAAAAGTTCATTTTTCACCCAGAAAGACAAAGTTTAGCGAAATAGTTAAAGTTCTAACCTAAAAACATGAATTTACAAAAAAAAAATGTAATGTTATACAAAATAATGAACGCTCAAACAAAAAAAAAAACGAATTGCCTACAAAGAAATTGAATTTTCAACCCGAAAATATGAATTTTCAATAAAAAATGTAATTTTTAACAAAAAAAAGACATATATGTCGAAAAAAAATCTTGCAGATATCAATACAACTTTTTCAATCTGGAAGGATTTTAAAGAATTTTAGAAATACTTTGAATTATTTCAAAAGATATTTCGAAGTTTTGGAAAGATTCAAAAAGGATTTAAGTCTTGATATTTAAAAATTTTTTAAACAAAATATAGACTTTCGACGATTCTTGAAAAATAATAAAAAGTTTCTGAAGAATAAAAATGTTGTCTAAAGATTGATGGAATAATTTCGAATAATTTTTATTTAGGAAAATAATTTTTAAAAAATCAGGCAAGTTCCAAAATCTTTCTGAAAGGGCGATAAAAATATCTGGAAGATTTTAAGGCAATTTTTCCAATTTTCAAAGGTTTTAGGGGAAAATTGCATCATTTTAAAATATAATTATGAGTTTCGAAAAAATTTGCAAGATAATTTGAGATTTGGAATAATTTCTAACAATATTGAACAAGATTGCAGATAATAAACAAATTTTTGCAAGACTAATAGGAAAATTATGAATTACTTTTTATTTCGAAAAACTGATTTTAGTAGAATATTCAGAAAGTTTTAAAAGGATTTCAAAATTTTCCCAAAAATACTCTTTCCGAAATATCTTCTAAACTGGCTCGAGTTTATTTATAAATTGGTGAAATTCTTTAAAATAAATAGAACTTTCTCAAAAAAATGTTTAATACTTTCCCGGCCAATCATTAGTTTTAAAAAAGAATTTTGTATTTTCTCAAGAAATCCCGAAAAATTATATTTATATAACCTTAAAAACAAATAAACTTGAAAAATAAATAGTCATTCGAACTTTTTATTGTATATCGAAAATCTTTTTTTTTTTGTTTGTTAAAAATGCAGATGTTTAGTTAAACATTCATAAGTTCTAGATGGATTCTTTTATTTAAAGTTGGAATAATTTTTAGTCGAAATATCAACAATATATTACGTTTTTCATTGATGATTCACTTTTTTTGTTAAAAAAAAAGTATTTATTTCAAAATTAGAAAATGTTACCTTTTTTGTTAAAAATCGTTTTTTTTTTTTTGCAAAAAATTAACCTCCTAGGTTAAGAATCCATCTCTTTGGTTGAAAATTAATCTGTTTGGGTTCGGATTAAACTATCTTGTTGAAAATTAATATTTTTGGGTTGAAAAACTGAACTTTTTTGTAGAAAATTCCTCTCTTGTAAAACATTGAATCCTATTTTGTTAAAAATGCGATTAATTGAAAATTAATCTTTTTTGGTTGAGGATTTAACTATTTCGTTGAAAGTTCATCTTTTTTGGATGAATTCTACTTTTTTTTGATAGAGAATTAAAATATTTTTTGTCCGAATATTAAATATGTATCACATTTTTATTTAATAATTCATCCTTGCTGGTTGGAAATTCAACTATTTAGCTGAGAGTTAAGTTTTTTGTTGAAATTTTGATTTGAAATCTCTGAAATCTTCAAAAATGTTTTTGCATTTTCATAAGAATCTGAGGAAAATTATATTCATACAACCCTAAGAGCAAACAAAATAAAAAAATAAATAGTTTTTCGAAATTTTTATTTTTGACAAGAAATTATTTTTTGCCTCAAATTAGAAAGCTATGGAAAATAGTAATCTGATGAAGTGCTTCTTACCAGAATAATAAAGCATATTAAATCTGGGATGAAGAAGATGCAGCCAAGATGCTTACCTGAAACAAATAAAAAAGTCCATTATAATTTTCATCTAATATTCTAAAAAAAACGGAAAATCATCCCACAAACTTTAATAAATATTTTTTAAATTTCTTTCTGAAATCAGTGAAGTTTTCATCAGAATGATAAAGGAATCCTAATGAACTGCAAGGTACAAAATAACTGCTTCAAGATTGCTAGCAATCTGCAACTAAAGTCTTTTCCTCGTCATTAAAATACAAAAATAGTAAATATAAACTAAATCCCCTCATTAGAAAAATGGAAAATCAAAAGTTAACTCTGGTTTTAACCGTTGAGTCTGGTGAATAAATTTCAAAGTTTACTGCCAATGAACATATCCACTCGATTCCTGTCACTGACACCTTCATTCGCCTAGTACATGTACGATCTCCTCTGACGTGATCATGTCTAAATATATCAGACTCTTTAGAGTCAGAAGACCTGAAGTTACATAAAAAGGGCTCTTATCATTGACTTCAGTTAAAATTTACTATGCAGATAAGACCTGAATTGAAGAAACTGATCAATTCTGATGTCGTCTTTCTGGTTATTAAATTTTATTCAGAGATGGTAAAAAATTAGGATCAGAATCTAAAGTATCAGACGTGGGTTGATCCTTATCTTCTAGTGAAGTTTGGTTTATGATTTTCTGGTCAGCGTGTATCTTCCACGTCAGACTGTCTTCGATTCAACTTTAGTTCATCATTTAGATAAGTTTTGCAATAAATATAGTATGAAATAAAAAAAAGTGAAATAAGTAGAGAAAGGAAAAGCAGAAGTAAGACACTGAAGAAAATAAAAGTCAACTTCATGATAGGCATGATTGAACTGGAATCAATCGTAAGTATTAATTATCATCTATCTTTCCCACTACCTTGATAATAATAATAATCCAAGGAATCGCGAGTACTTTAATAATCTTATTTATCACCTTCTCCAAGAATTTCTAGAGCGACATTCAACTTATCTCTAAGAATCGAGGCTTCCTAATGAAGCAATCTAAAGCAAGGCCAAGGTAAAGACGTGCTTCTGAGGCTGAATGTGAGCCTTTCGCAAGTAGTTCAAAAAACCAGCTGAAAAAGGGAAGGATATAACGAAGGATGTGTCAGGTCAGCCCTGATGAACCGGTAACGCGAATCGCTAATTAGACTCGGCGGTAATTAGTAATTACGGTAGCTCAGGCGCACCTAACCCCGTTGGCACCAATCAGCGGAGCGTCTCGAGTCGCCTGGCGCTGACGGAGCTGGCGTTATCATAAGTCGAGTTTTTCATTGACAAGGATGGTACTCGGTAGCGAAGATGAAAACCGGTCCATGTTAAGAGATCATCCTAGTGGTAAGGCGTGGAAGAGGAATCGAAATGGGACTAAAGAAGCCACAAGAAGTAGGAGAAGGTTGAGGAGGTGGTGGACTCCACCTCGTTGTCCGACCCAGAGTACCACGGGTTTCTGACCGAGTCCATTAAAATGCTAAACGCTCGCCAAACGGACACGCGATTCTATCTGGAACACTCTAGCACAATGAAGTAGCTATTTTCTAACAGAGTGTCAGAAGTTAGAAGCATTCTCCCAAAAGAAAATTTTGTTGTTGACTATCTCGTTGAAGTAATGGCAGATGGTGGTCAGGGTTTTTCCAAATTTGCTTGTCAATAATGCATCACACATCAACTGAAACTAATTTGGAAAATGATATACCTAAAAAACGAAGAAGAATTGATTCTGAAAACAGTATGAAAGAATCAGATGCAGAAACAAGTGTTTAAAAACTGATTATGCTGTGTATAGTACCAGTTGTCAAAGGAAGCTATGAAAATGTTAAACTTCTATTCGATTTAGTGAACATTAATAATATTCCTTTCAAATTTGTCTCTCATTATAAAATATTACTGATCGTGAATGGACAACAAATGGCAACGTCAATGTATGATTATCCTTATTGCTTTGTTGGTCTTCAAGATTTAAGGAAAGTTAACGAAAATCATGTTTCTGAGGAAGTGGAAGTTTCACCTCTTAAAACATTTGGCGATTTCAGAAAAGATTATGACTTTTCGAAGATAAAGACGATTTGTTGATTCTTGATAAATGTACAATTCCAGAACTTCATATATTACTTTGTTAACCATTTGTCTTGGGATGGTCTAGTACACCTTGTCTGTCGAAAGAAAGATCTTTTTTGGCCTTTAAAACTAAAGTTAGTTTCAAAGAATTATCATGAAGAGGTATTCGAAAGCAATGCATGCAGAAACTTGTTAGGAGAAGCTGACAAACTCTTTGATCGAGAAAATGTAGATGTCAGTCCATTTGCCATCACACCCTATCTCACTGCATTTAAAACAATGGATAAAATTGTTAATTCATGTTTTTCGATCCAGAGACTTGATCCGATTGCAGATATACGAAAGCTCATTAAAAAATTGCACAGCGAATTGTTGAGCACAAATACAACCGAAATCCTGAAAATGCATGTCCTGATGCAGCACTTGACACAATGCCTAAAACTATTGAATATCCAAAGTTCAGGCTTATGGTCAGAGCAAACCGGAGAAGCGGCGCATAGAGAGTTTCTAAAATTTTCAGAAAAACAAAAAATCAATCTTATTACTGACTCTTCATATCCGGAAATAATGAAAAATGCCACAGTTGAGTTCACATCTCTTCTTATTTGAAGTGCAGATATAAATAGTGATGATTTCTGTGAATCTAAAAAGACTTGTATTTATTTTTGTGTTAACAAGTCATAATGTATTTATGTTTATTTTTTTTAACATATTATATCGGAATTATTATTATTGCTGTTTGTCAATATATATTATTATATTATTAATATGTATTTATTATAATGTTTTCTAATTTAAAAAAGAATAAATCATTTTTATAAACGAAATTCATACCTAATTCATGCTGTACTTATTGAAATATATACGCATATCGATTTTTAAATAATTTGTATGAAAATCTTATTTCTGAAATATCTTGAAAAGGGATCAGATCAGATTTTGGGAGGGTGATTTTGTAGCATCTAGAGTCATTACGAAGATATTCCCAAAGTCTTTTTTCAGCTACATATCAGGCAAACTTTTTTTCCGTATATGAACGTTGATTGTTTTTCAGTAGAAAAGTCTACTAATAAATTCTTGGTTATGAATTCTCATATCCTTTTTTGGTATGAAAGTGAATTATTTTGTCGAAAATTTAACAATTTTGTTCAAAAGTCACACTTCTTGGTCAAAAATTCAAATGTTTTGTTGATAATTCATTTTTTTGGCTCAAAAATTTATTAAGCCAATGGCAATTTTTTTCCTTCGTAACTTATAAATATGTTTTGGTTGAATATTCATTCATTTTGTTGAACATTTATCTTTTTGATTTAAAAATTCATCTCTTTCTGGGAAACTTTAATCTTTTTTGGCTAAAAATGCAAGTGTCTGGTTAACAATTAATCCGTTTTGATCAAAAATTAACTTTTTTTGTTGAAAATTCAACTGTTTTGTAGAAAATTCGTATTTTTGGTTTAAAAATTCAACAATTCATTCATTCATTTTTTTAACTGAAAAATTTAACTATTTTGTTGAAAACTCAACTCATTGGTTAAAAATTTACTTTTTTTGTTCATAATTCTTCTGTTTTGTAGAAAATTCACCATGTTGGCTTGAAAATTCAACAGTTTGGTATTTTTTGTTAAAATTCGTGTTTGGTTTGCAAAATCCAACAGTTGTTCATTTTGAATTGAAACTAGTTTTATGAAGTATCAACTACTATATGTTCCGTTAAAAATTCATTTTTTTAGGTTTTAAAATTCAACACCTTGGTTGAAAGTTGAACAAATTCCTTAAAAGTTTATTTTTTTCTCCAAGATTCATAATTTTAGTTGGGAATCAGTATTTTTAAATTGAAAAGTAATTTTTTAAACTGAAAATTCAAGTCTATTGTAGAAAATTCGTTTTTTTTCATTCAAAAATAATTATCTTAAATTAAAATATAACCATTACATTTTTGGTCAAAATAGATCTTTTTAGTGTAAAAATGCAATTATTTAGTTGAAAATTTTTGAAACGAAACAAATACAAACGGAAAATTATTCAAATAAAATTTGAACTGACATAACATTCATTGTTCAAACTATTTAGTTGAAAATATATAGGATTGTTTGGAAAATTCGTATTTTCAATATAAAATAAATCTTTATGGTTGGAAATTCAACTATTTGGTTACAAATTTATGTATTTTGTTGAAAATCCGTCTTTTCTGGTGGAAAATTGATCTATGGATGTTTGTTGCCTTGCATTAATAATCACCTCACTAAGTGAAAAGTAGACAAAAAATTAAAAAGTTCAGAAAAAATCACAACTTTTTAGCACTTATCTAAGATAAGATGATTATAAACAATTATAAATTGTTTGAGCAACTATTTCTGCTTACATGCATTATTTATTGAAAATTGGGCGAAAAGTGTAAAATTCAAGAGCAAAACTGCAATTGAATATTGAACGAATAGTGGAAGTTTTTTGGAAAAAAAACGCGACTTTCTAACTCTATTCTAAGAGCAAATTTCTAAAAATAATAATAAATTGCTCGAATGATTTGTGTCAATATCTAATTATCAGTATAAAGTAGTATTTTATGTATTAGATACAATTTGCATGAAAAAATCCGCAAAAATCATAATTAGCACCAAAAACTCGCAAACCCCATTTTTTCACTTATGGGGTTTATTTGGGACATGATAAAACATACTCATTTGGGTGATATTTGAAAAATAATATTTTATTCATATTGTACGGCTGATTGTGAGGATAAATTTTGAGTTTCCACTAGATTCAGCTGGCCAAATGCATGAAAATTCGAGAAAAAAAATATTGATCCACCCTACTCTAAATGCCAAAGTAGGGATCACTGGGCAAAGACTCCAGGCAAAAAGCTATACGAATACAATTGTACGAATGGGAAGGAATTGGGGAACTAGGAAATATAATATTTCAGAATATTCGTGAATGTCTAGGAATGCTTCGGAATATGTTGGAATATGAGGGAATATTTGGAAAGATAAGGAATATCAATAATATTTGGGAATATGAAGAATATCAAGAATGACTCTCTAAATCATGTCGCTGTTGTATCTCATTCACACATTCCTATCACTTCTATATCAGTCTGCCTCTCGGTACGCTAACAGTCACTTTACCCAAATACGATTGTTTCGAAAAACTTTCTCTCTTCATTCTCTTAACATGAACACTCTTGGAGAATCCCGTCATTACTGACTATGTCCATTAGCGTTTTACCGCATATATTCCACAAGATTTGCATCCCAAACACGTTAACTTAACTCATATTCTTTTCTTGGTATGTCCATGTCTCGCTACTGTGCAGCACAGCAGGTGCAAGTATAGAGATATATATTGCAATTTCAGCTTTATCATATTTTTACTTCTGTTAGTTGCCGATAAACTTCCTAGACTCTTTTATACACTTGGATATCTCTCCGTCAATCTTTCCATCATTAGCAAATAATCTTCCAAGCTATGCATCATTACTAACTTGTTCCTTAAAACCCAATCATTTTTGTTTTGTCAACTACAATCTCAAGACCCATGTTCTTCATAGTAGTATTTATTCTGCTCAACATTCTTCGCAAATCTGTTTCAAGCTAAATATCTAATCCGCACATGATCCTCCTGGCATAAACCAGCATTGCACGTAAAAAGATATGATTTATCGAAGAAGCAAGGAGGGTACAAATCGCTGATGTCTTCTGATGCCGTAGGCAAGAGTGACTATTTTTGGTCCAGGCAAAATGCAAGCACAACGATAGTCACTGCAGCGTGATGCATCGCGACGTATGGCGTAAATCAAGCAGCTGCAACGACTGATTCCAGTGGTGCCGACCCACGCCCGCATTATATCAGCCAGGGCGGTATATTTATTACCCAGCGCCGCCTAGATTGGAACAAATGCTGCCACTCCTGCTCCCTCCGTTACGAATACGGTTGGTACGCTTGGTACGTTACCAGCTCGTATCCTGTATCCCTTACGGCACTTGAGACCCATTGATAATGGCAAACGCGTTATATCGCTATATGTACATGCTTTCCAGTCTACACAAATGTAAAATGTGACTGTGTGCCAGAGCGATATCCAGAGCGGTCGTAAGATCGGAAAGGCCAGGATTTGTGGGACCTCTGGATGATGGCCATAGCCGCCACCTTCATTACCGATCGCGCCATTAATCTGCTGGCTCTGATGGTCCGGTAGTAAATATCTTCCACGATAACATCTGTGACTCTGTCTGCCGTTGTCCTCAGATAGCGGAAGTCGAGTCGTTTCGCAACTCGTGCGACTGAATTCGCAAGAACAAAAATTTGAGACGTTTTGCTTTGGATATTACAAAACGTAAATTGGAAATTCGGAATGCGGTCCGAGAGTTTGGAACGATGGTGGAATTTTATTGGGGTAAAGGATGTTGACCCTGATGTTGCCCTCGGCAGACGAAGCTTCCAAGAGTTCATTCTATAATTAGTGGTTGGCACAGACGATATGTTTGAAGTTCCCGTCATTCATGTGTCAAAGCATTTTTTTGTGTATTCACAAATCAGGGTTGCTACAAAATGTTAATATCGACAAACCCTGACTTTCCCTAACTTTTCTATGACTGCTTTTCCCCTGAACGTTATAAATTCTTCTTTTAGGTACTTTTGGCATTTTTTTTGGACTTTACATTTTTCAAAATGAGAGATGCTGTAAATGTGACTTGCCAGATATGTGGCTTTTCGCAATGTTGCCAGTTTCTAAACCTTTACATTTTTCTTAATGAGAGATGCCGCAATGTAACATATCGGGTAGCATAACTCAGCCCCTGAAATTCCCTAGTCAGCTTTAAATTCCCTGACTTTTCCTGGCTTTCCAGAATACCGTGATCTGAAGTAACCTTGCAAATCCTAATTGAGTATTCACCTATGAATGTAACTCCAGACCCACTGTCATTTGGACACTTCTAAATGAAGATATCGATCACTGAGGTTCTAGAATTAAAATAAGCTCAGCTCTCGATATAAGAACTGACGGCCTTGGAATTGAATGATGCGGGGAGCGCGGGAGACGCTCCTAAGTCAAGCGTGACAAACAAGAGGGCCGCACTCTCCGCGCATTAGTTGCATCAGCTTGCCTCATGCATTCCAATCCAACAGAAATGATTCACCCAACCCTGCCGCTTTACGTTTGGATTCCTCCGATTCAGGATCAAAGCCACTACAAACCATCCCCGAAACCGTTCTTATATCAGAAGTTAAGTGTGTTATCCCTGTTTCATATCTCGAACACAAGAATTTTATTACAGCAACTTAACGGCACAACAGACTAGAGAGAGACGGAACGTTGGCGTCAACCTTTTCATGAAACTAACTAGATTCAGTAATCTGGGTCGCACAAGGAAAACAAGCGAGATCGAGTCGATCCGAGTGCGTGAAGGCACTCAGGCATAGGTCGAGCAAGTAATTAGATATCCCTGGAAATAAGTCAGGTGTAGGCTGGTCTACCAGGTCGCTGCGAAAGAGCACGTCAGTGCAAGGGAGCACTGATCTTAAATTTGCTAGAAGGAAATCGGATCGTATTACCAGAATCCTTACCAACTGCCTGCCTGTTACAAAACGTTACAAAAGTTACTTTTGTTTCGCACTCAAATGTTCACACGTTGTCTTGTCTAATTACATATCTAATAACGCTTAATGCCGATTCTTGAATAATTTATCTCAATCATTCACTCGTAATCACTACAAGGGAGTGACCATGTATTACATGACGCTATTTTCAATGATTTTTCACTCACACAATTTCAACAATTTTTTTTAAATTTACATTTTAAATTTTATTGTATATAAGCATCAACCGAACAATGAATAATGAGCTAGAACTGTTTAATGCTAGTATGGCAATACTTTTAATTAAATTCTTCCGAATTTTTTTTTCATTTGAGAACATTGATGTAATTTAAAGATTGGGGACCGTCCATAAACTATTTTCCCCTTATTTGAAGGATTCTTATTTTTCCCCCTATTTTCAAGAGGCATCCCCTTTTTCTTGTTTTTTTCGCTGAAATTAGAACTAAATTAATAGAAACCAATGAGAAATTGCAATTATTATTGTTACAAGTTAATTTTTTTGGTTGAAAATTCTATCATATTTTTGGTTCGGAATTCGTCTCGTTTGGGTAGGAGTTCCTCTATTAGAACTGATATATTTTGGACCAGTGTACCAACAAATCTAACATTTTTTATTAATTTTCTCACCCGGTCGAAATTCAATACCATTAGCTAATTCAACTACTTGGTTAAAAATTCGATTGTTTCAAAGAAAATGCAACTATTTTGTTCAAAATTCGTTTTATTTTTGGTTGAAAATTAATTTTCTTATTGAAAATATAACGATTTCATTTTTTGTTCCAAATTTATATTTTTCAGTTTATAAATTAACTATTTCGTGAAAATCTCATCTTTTTCAGATGACAATTCGTCTATTTAGTTGATATCTCACCTTTTTTTAGAAAATTCAAACCTTAGTTAAATTTTGAATTCTTTTCTTGCAAAATATTTTTTTTTGTAATATTCATCATTTTAATTGAAAACTCATTTCTTTGGTTCAAAATTTGTTGTTTTTTTCGGGTAGAAATGTAGCTCCTTATTTGAAAATTAATCTGGTATGGTTGAGGATTCAACTATTGTGTTTAAAATTTATCTTTTTCTAGTTGAATTCAACTGTTTTTAATTTCAAATAAAAATGACTTTTTCTTCAAATATTAACTATTACTAACTATTATTCACGATTAACTATTAACACAAAATCTACTACTTGGTTCAAAGTTGAATTACCTTGTAAAAATTGTTATTGAAGTTTCATCATTTAAGTTAAAGATTCAACTATCTGATGATCAATTAGCATTTTTTGCTGAAAAATCAGCCGTTTTCTAGAAAATTCCTCCTTTTGGCTTAGAATTTCAACAATTTAGTAAAAATTAAAACTAGATGGTGAAAAACTAACTTTTTTGTTGAAATTCATATTTTTGGTTGAGAATAAAAACCATTTATTTGAAAATTAGGCCATTGTGTTGGAACTCAGTTTTTTTTTAATTAATTTTTTTTTTCTGTAAAAGTGCTATTATATTTTTGGTTGACATTTTTTTCTTTCTGAATTAAGAATTCAATTATTTGGTACAAAATTCACGTATGTGAAATTTTCAAACAAAAAATATAAATTTTCAACAAAAAATAGAATAGTGAACTTTTCAAGCGAAGCAATAAATTTCTAAATAAAATGATATGACAGATGTATTTTGAACCGAATAGATGCATTTTCATCAAAAAAAGAATTTAAAACAAAATTAATTTTTCAAACAGAAAAGACTTTTCATTCAGAAGAGAAAACCAATATTAACAAAATTGTTCAAATTTCTACTAAAAACTAGCATATTTCAGACAAAAATGAAATACTTAAATTAAAAGTTTGAAAAATTATTTTTAATAAAAAACGAATTTTCTATGAAGTCTTTAAATTTTCAGCGAAAGAGATGAATCTCGAACTAATAAAATGAAGTTTTAACAAAATTATTTAATTTTTAATGAAATAGTTGAATTATCAACTAAACGCGATCAGTTATCAACCAACAACGGAAAATTTAAATTTTTAGTTAAAATATAAACTTTAAAAAAATGTCAATGAGATAGTTTTATTTTTAAGCTATAAAATAAATTTTTAACGAAATAATATATCTTTCAACCAAGGATTAGAATTTTCAACGAAAAAAGTGAAATCTCAATGAAAAATTTAATAGTTGAATTTTCAACTAAAAACGACCAATTTTCAACAACAACAAAAATCGGACTTTTAAAAAAATAATGCAATCTTCTACCAATGAATGAAGTAATAGATTTTTAACACAGAAGTTCAATTTTCTGCGAAGCAGTTGAATTTTCGTCCAGGAACCTGACTTTTTAACAAATTAGTTTAATTTTCATTGAAATAATTAAAATTTCAAAAAAGTATTATAATTTTCAACTAAAAAAGGTGAATTAGAAACCAAAACTATAATATTAGACTTTTCAATTAAAAACAATAAACTTTTTTGGAAATACGCTAATAAAACAAATAACTCGCAGTAATTGTACATAAATTAATTATAAATTTAACTGTATGCGCCAAAGAAACCTAGTTAGTGAAAAACTAACTTAGCCAACAACAATTTTTGAAAAAGTCAAAAAATGGAATAAAAAAGGGAATAAATATGAAATTTTTTTATACCGTTTATAAAAAATTCAAGGAAAAAAAATTACAAGTTGTACATTCTAGTAGTTGAATATCAACTAATATATAATTGTTATTAGTAATTTATTTGATTGTATTTATATTTCTTTTCATTTTTTTTGCAGTTTTTTTCTTTCAAAGTCAATTAAAAAAATCTTTTCGATGACTGTTTTCTATGTTGCTTTGTCAATTTATAAGAATTATTAATTATGTAAACAATTTGGATTTAAAAATTCAGAGGCAGGCTGTTTTTTAACGAATAGGCACAATATTATATTTTAAATATATTAAATTTAATTAATATTATATGTAATATATTATATTAAATTAATTTTATTTAATTTAATATATTGAATTTTAAAGATCTATTAATTGTTTAAACAATTTTTATGAACAAATTAGGAGTTTGGCTATGTTTTCAAGAATAGGCTCAATTTGTTTTGGATATAAACAAAGAAGATTTGTTCAATATCTTTTTTCTACGATACTTTGCACATGTACAACAATTATTAATTATTTCAAAAATTTTCATGGAGATATCCAGAGTTTGGCTATTTTTCAAGGAAAAGTCGTGTTTTTTTATTGAATGAACTGAGAATATCTTTCTAAATACTCTTTTATATGTTGCTTCACAAATTCAAATTTTGGATATTTTCAACGAATGAGGTAAATTTTTTTATAGAATTAACCAAGAATATTTTTCCGTTTACTTTTTTCTATGGCGCTAAGAAAAGTCTTCTTCAGGATTTTTGCATATGTTGCTTATGTACATTTACAAAAATAATTAATTCTTTAAACGATTTCCATAAATAATTTGTTTACGGAGTCGACTAAGATTTTCTTCCTGATGACTTCTTAGTATGCTTTGAAAATATACGATAATTATTAATTATTTTGAAATTTTCCATTAACATATTCAGAGTTTTGCTTTTTTTTTAACGAATAGGCTCAATTTGCTCACAAAGTCGACTGAAAATATCTTTCAGATGACTGTTTTCCATGTTGCTCTGTAAATTCACAATCCTATGTTGCTCTATAAATTCACAAGAATGTTTAGTTATTTAAACAATTTTGATTAAAAAATCAAGAGTTTGGCTATTTTTTAAAGAATAGGCTCAACTTCATTACAGAATCAATAAAGAATGTTTTTCAAATAACTCTTTCCTATGATACTTTGAGAATTTACAATAATTATTCATTGCTTGAACAATTTTCATAAAAAGTTTCAGAGTTTGGGTTTTTTCTCAAGGAATAAACATAATTTGTTCACAGATTCAACTAAGATGGTCTTTCCGATAACTCTTTACTATGTTATGTAAATTTACAAGAATTATTAACAACAGTTGGATTTCACCAACAAAAACGCATTTTCAATAAAATACTTGAATCCTGAACTAAAATAGATCAATTTTCAACCAAACAGTTGCACTTTTAGTAGAAAAGATTGATTTTCTACAAAAAAAGACAAATTGTTATCAGAACATTTACATTTTTAAACCAAATACTTGAATTATCTAACAAATTGTTGAAATTTCAAACCAAAAATACGATTCTTCTACAAAACAATTGAATTTTCAACAAAAAAGTTAATTTTTATCCGAAACAAATTATTTGTTAACCAAGCAGTTCAAATTTTTAACCACAAAATGTTGAATTTGTAGAGAAAGAGATGAATTATGAAACAAATTTGTAAGTGAAGGAAGACAAAAGATTCAATCGAATTGTTGAATTTTCAATTCGAAAAGTAGAATTTTCAACAAAATATATAAATTTTAACCGAAAAGTTAAACTTTCGACCGAATTTCTGAATTCTTATGCCCAAAATACGAATTTTCTACAAAAAAATTGAATTTTTAAGAAAAAAGTTAATTTTCATCCGAAACAGATTAATAATAATTCGTCATTTTTGAAGTAGAGTTTGATCATTTAAATTTAAAAAAAGTCAAAAGTGGTTTAAAATACACATGTATACAGCTGTCGAATAAAATATAATATATGCATTTTCTGTGAAGTAAATTATAATTGATTATCAAATAAGTAACACAATAAAAATAGAGTTTAAGTCCAAATGATAACAAGTTATAGTTATCATATTTAAATTCAAGACAAATCTTCAAGAAATTTGTGTAGTGAATAAAATTAAATAGAATAGAATAGAATCGAGTGAAGAAAAAGGCGCTAAAATTTGAAAATTAATAAAGCAGTTTTACACTAAAAAAATGGTTATTAAGAAGTATAAAAAAGCAGGACAAGTTAATTTTATTGTATTCAATATTTAAGGAAAGTTCAAGAAAGTATTTAATTGTTAGGAATTTGTTAAAAAAATTATATAAAAATAATTCCAAAATAGATTTGTAAAATTCCTTAAGATGGTCGAGATCAGTAATTTTATTGAGACAGTTATCCAGTTCGTTTTTAATAAAAACCATTCCTGCAAATGCTCTTTTTATAGGATGATTCTCTTGATTGAAAACTTTAATCTTATTCCAAAGGAAAAAGTGTAAAAATCTTGTCCAATATAACATTTGCCACAATTACAAGAGAAGCGGTAAACGTCAGTTTTTTCTAAGATTCCTAATTGGTCTTTGCCTAATGTTATTATTTTATCAAGTCTAGAATTTACATTAGAGGTGGTGCTAATTTTATGAGTTTTTAAAAGTCTTTTTATATTTTCAGAAATTTTACCACAGTATGGAATAGTAATATTGCTTTTAGGATCAAAATCTTTTTTTGTAGTGTTGTTAGAGGTATTAATCCTGTTTTTATTATTGATTTTCTAAATCTATTATCAACATGTTTATCAATGATATTTAGTGGAAAGTTATTCAGGAAAAGATAATGTTTTACAATTTTTAAGTTGTCACTAAACTATTACGTGCGCACAAGCGCGGGCAAACTTTTCTATTCATTTTTCTCATTTACTCAATTTTTGAATAAATATTTATTTCTCACAATAGTTTTTGACTACTTAAATTCTTGCTGAAATCAGATTCTGAATTCATGTATTTAGTGAATCCATGTAACTTAGAATTATTTCATTTACGATTACTATTTTTAACAGTAAAGGGCGAGACATCATTTGAATATTTAAAGTGCACGACTTGAACAACATAATAAATCCGGAAACAAATATCAATTTAATATAATTATAAATTTAAATATCAATAATGTGTTTTTGATAATTTTTCCTGTTATTATTAAATGGAGATATAAGAAAATTCACGAAATATATCATGAAGGAAGGCGGCGTGGTGGTGCTAATGTATAGACATGAAAATGTCCGCATTAATCAATGTGGACAATAAGGTTTAACATTATTTTCATTGAAATATTCAAATAATGTTGAATTTACATATTTTTTGAATTTTAACATTGTATTTTTGACATTTTGAGTCATTGATAACCTTTTATACTAATTCTAGAAGGCAATTAAAACATATGTCCATATAATTTTGAAAATTGAATTCAGATAATCATTTCACAATATCGCAAACATTAAAAAAACTATATATTTGTAATGAAGGTATTTTGAATAAAAAATCAACTTTTATTATTTAAAACATAGCCCATATTTAATTACGTAACCTTGAAATAGATGATCAATTTATGTTACTTAATAGAGAAAAATTAAAATTCAATCTTCATGTAATTTAATATTGTGAAAGAAATAAATTCACTGATAATTAATTAATCATTTCACAAAATAAGAAGCATTTAACTATAATTTTCATTGAAATATTCAAATAATTTGTACTCTATTAATTTTTTTTATTTGAACTTTAATTTCTGGAAACTCAATTTATTAATAATCGTTTAAAGTAATAACAGAAACTGTAGGTTTCAGTAGAATCCGTTCATATATAATTAGTCAGTTCACAACATAAAAAGCATTAAACAATTATTTCCATTGGAACATTCAAATAATTTTTACATTATATATATATATATATATATATATATATATTTCATTTGAAAATGCATTTCTATACATTCAATTCATGGTAGACCTTTAAAGCTGATTCCAGAAAAAATCAAAATATATGTACATATTAATTAATCATCTCACAACACAAAAAGCAATAAACAGTTATTTTAATTGAAACATTGG
>CAKNXH010002050.1:122906-156681 GCA_932178445.1 Andricus quercusramuli | reverse complement strand
CTCACAACACAAAAAGCAATAAACAGTTATTTTAATTGAAACATTGGGATAATTTTTACTTTATATTTTCCTGCAAAATTCAATTAATATTAACTTTTCAAACTAATTTCATAGAAAAGTAAAAGATATGTACATATAATATTGGAAGCAGAATTCAGATACTTATTTAACAACATCAGAAAAATTTTAAATAAAAAGCATTAAACTATAACTTTCATCAAAACATTCCAATAATTTTTACTTTACATTATTGCAAATTTTTACTTTCATTTCTAAAAATTTCATTTATTCATAACATTTTATACTAATTTCAGAAAAAATAAAACATATTTACATATAGTTTTTAAAATTAAATTCAGATACTCATTTTACAAAATCAGGCACATTTGAAAAATTATGTAATTACAATAAGGGTACTTTGAATATCAATAAATTTTTAATATAAAAATTATATCCAATGTTCAATTATATAACCTTAAATTAAATTATCAATTTATGTTACTTAATCTAAAAAAAGCTGAACTTTTACCTTTATTTAGTTCAATATAGCGACGAAAATTATCAGCTAATAATAAATTAATAATTTCACAATATAAGAAGCTTTAAGCTTTAATATTCATTGAAACATACAAATAACTTTTACTTTTTTAAAAATTTTGACTGTCATTCAGGAAAATTTGATTTATTATTGACCTTTTAAAGTAATTCCGGAAAATTTAATTTTCAATAGAATCAGTTAATAATTAATTAATCAGCTCACAAAATAAAAAGCATCAAACAATTATTTTCATTGAAACATTGAAATAATTTTCACTTTATATTTTTTACAAACTTGAAATTTCATTTCTGAAAATTTGAATGATTATTAACTTTTTATAGTAATTTTCTAAAAAATTAAAAAATAATATTTATATGTAATTTTGAAAATTGAATTCTGATACTCATTCAAGCATTAATCTATCATTTTCATTCCAACATTTGAATAATTTTTAGTTTACATTTTTTGAAATTTTCACTTTAATTTATGAAAATATGATTTATTAGCAACCTTTTATAGTAATTTGAAGAAAATAATCATTCCACAATATCACAAACATTGCCAGAAATTACATAATTGGAATAGAGGTACTTTAAATGTAAATCAACTTTTAAGTGAAAATTATTAAACTATAACTTTCATTAAAACATTCACAAACTAATACCAGAAAATGTAAGTTTCAATAGAATCAGTTAATAATTAATTAATCAGTTCATAACATAAAAAGCATGACACAATTATTTTCATTGAAGCACTCAAATGACTTTTACATGATATACTCCCCTTCAAACTTGAGATTTCCTTTCTATAGGTACATTCATTTAAAAAATAATAGCCCATATTCAATTAAATAACATTCAAGTAAATAATCAATTTATGTTACTTAATTGAAGAAAAATATTTAAATTCAAGCTTTATTCAATTTAAAGTTTTGAAACAAAATTAATTAACCAATAATTAAATAAACTGATTACAACATAAAAAGCATGAAACTATCATTTTCAAATAATTTTTGCTTTATATTTTTCAAACATGAAATATATGATTTTGAAAATTGAATTCAGATAATCATTTGAACATTAATCTATACTTTTCATTGAAATATTCAAATAATTTTTACTTTATGTTTTTCTTTCTTCAAAATTGGAACTCTCATTTCGGTCAATTTGAATCATCAATAACTTTCTAAACACATTCCAGAAAATGTAAGTTTTGATAGAATCAGTTAATAATTCATTAATCAGTTCACAATATAAAAATATTTTGTCATTCATCTAATCTCATCGAGTAGAATATAGTACAGATCGGCCAACATATAACGCGCATATCATATGACAAAGAAGAACATCTGCGACTGGATTCGAAATGTAGAAAAATTACTGAAATACACTTTATTTTACGCCGTGTATTGAGAAAGTCAGTCATAGCAACCAAAGATTTAATATCTTCAAAAACAACTTACATTGAAAGTAATACTGAAAATAAATGAACGAAATAATTATCGGCGATCGATAAAATGAGAAATCTACTCTTTTAATTTTGTTAGTTTTGATTTTAAAATATAGAGGTCACCCTGTGACTTACTATACTAACAGAAAATCTTTCTCCATGAAATTACGAGTTTTCATCTATAGGATTATAAAATTTATTATCAGAAAGTAGGATAGATTAATCAAATAATTTCTTTATGATAGTTATTTTTTGTTGGAGTGGATGTTTTGATAGAAAATTAGTTAAGCGAGCAGAATATGTTGACTTGCGAAACCAATTAATAGAGATGGTACCATTATCATTTTTTATAATGCTAATATGAAGGAAGTTAATTGTATTATTGTTTTCAATTTCATGTGTGAATTGTAATCTTTTATGGATTGAGTTGAAAGTTTTGATAATAATTTCAATTTTTTCATCAGGAATAATTGAAAATGTATCATCTACATAACGAAAATAGGAAAGGATTTCAAAGTCTAGTTTATCAAAAATTTCAGATTTTAAATCTTGCATTACCATATCAGCTAAATTATTTGAGATAAGAGAACCCATGGGAGTTCCAAAAGTTTGTCTATAATAAATATTATTAAATTGAAAATAGTTATTATCCATCAGGAATTTAATCCCTTCTTTGAATTTATATAAAGGTAATTTAGTAACTCTCTTAACAGAAGACCATCTTTTTTCAATACAATAGTTGGTAATATTACAAGGAAGGATGTCATTATTTACGGCAGCTTCAAAGAAATTCTTTTCTAGCGTGTGTGTCTGATGTCCTGGTTGATGTTGATCCAGTTCTTAATATTGGTGAAGATCTCAGAGTCTTCTTTCAGAGTTCTCCTTTCTTCATATATTTTCTGTTTCAAAATTTAATTTTTGTTCAGATCGTATTTTAGCTCAGAGGTTGGAAAATTTACTGAATAATCTTGATTGGTTGAAGTGTCGTCGAGTAAGTCATACATAACACATGCACAATTTGACCTTTTTTGAGCTTATTTTTTTATTTTAAAAAATTTACTTTCTAATTTTTGGACTTTGTATAACGTAACCTTAACCAACAACTCCTAAAGATCACTACAAGGGGCAACAAGCAATATTCGCTTACGAGATTAGTTACGCGATAGCCTTATCCGACGTGCGTTCGCATGTATATGCGAATGCGAACACACACGACTTTCACATTATTTATATTTACACGTTTGCCTTCTCGCCAAATATCAAGGGTGTAACCAGCATTTTTTGCCTAGAAAAAATTCCAGCGATAATGGCGTGCTACAAAACTGACACGAAAAACCTTTAGGCCAAACATTTATGTCGCCCTGATAACGTCAAGTTGGTATTTCTCAAGTTGCTTGATGCATTCCATTTATAGATTTGAATCACACAATAATAAACTGATTATTTATGCATCCGCATCAACATGGCTGATATGAAAAAATAAATGTTTAGAGTAATAATAAACTTCAAGGAATCTGTATTAACATCGGAGAATAACAGAACATTTTTAACGTCTTTTCAGACTAGATGAAGATATAAATTAAACATTGTCTTAAATTATTTTTCTGGAAAAAATTTTCTCCTTTCGCTCCGCTGGGAATCGAACATCAGAACTTCCGATTGCCGGACGGGTGCTTTCCCATTAAGCTACTAGAGATGAGGTTCGATTCCCAGTGGAGCAAAAGGGAAAGATCTTTGCTCAGAGAAATTAATTTAAATAATTTTAAATTTATATCTTTAACTAGTCTGAAAAGACGTTAAAATATTTCTGTTATTCTACGATGATTAAGATTCCTTGACAAACTTAACTTGTTCCGTCTTGCAAAATAATGCATGTATTTTCGGAAAAAAGTTTCTTCTCTCGGTCTCTCTAGTAGCTTAGTGGAAAAACACCCGACCGGCAATCAGAAGTTCTGCGGTTTGATTCCCAGCGGAGCGAAAGGAGAAGATATTTTTTCAGAAAAGTTGATGAAAATAAACTTCAAGATCACATCAAAATCAGGGTGGCCTCAAAACTTCACTCTCAAAATTCCCTGATTTTTTTCTGGCCAATTTTTCATCTTTCCTAACGATTAATATTCCTAGGCTAATTTCCAACAGAACTGTTAAATTTCTGAACAAAGAAGAAAAATTTTCAACAAAATAGTTCAATTTTTAACAAATTAATTAAATTTTTAACAAAATAGTTGATTTTGCAAGCCAAATAGTTGAATTCTCAGCGTACAGAGATAATTTGTCAACTAAATGGTAGAATTTTTAATGAAGAAGATTTAACTTCAACCAAAAGCAGTTGCATTTTCAACCTAATAGTTAAATTTTTGAGCCAAAAAGACGATTTATTTTCGAAGACAGTAGAATTTTTGACAAAAAGCTTAATTCTCAACAACAAAAAAAGTACAAAAATGAAAAAATGATATTTCTACCAAAAGAAAAGAATTTTAAAACCAAACAGACGAATTTTTAACGAAGGAGATCAATTTACTAAAAGGCGCATCTTGAACAAAATAGATGAATTTTTCACCTACAAAAAAGAATTCTCAACAATAAATATAAAAGTCAAAATTTCGACCAAAAAAGATGACATTTTTAGCGAAGGAGATGAATTATAAAACCAGAAGTGACGAATTTTTAACCAAAAAGATTAATTTTCAGCAAAAACACGGCTTTTCAACATGATATATGACTTTTCAAAGAAATAGCGAAATTTTCCACCGAATCGTCGAGTTTTTAATAAGAAAGATTAAACTTAAAAATGGATAGTTACATTATCAACCAAATAGTTCGATTTTAAAAATTAAAAAAAATTAATTTTTCAGAAGACAGTTTAATTTTTATCCTCAAAAGTTCAATTTTCAATAAGAAGATGGATTCTCATGAAAAAATGTAATATTTGATATTGCAACCAAAAAGATGAACTTTCTACCAAAAAAGCTGAATTTTGAAACCAAAAAGCCGAATTTTCAATGAAGAAGATTATTTTACTAAAAAAATTTGTCTTTTTAGCATAATACATGAATTTTTAACCACATAGTTAAATTTTCAAGCCCAAAAGATGAATTTCTTGGAAGAGAGTTGAATTTTCATCCTGAAGATTTGATTTTAAAAGAAAAATATGACTTTCTAATGAAAAATGTATTCATTAATATTTTTACCAAAAAAGATTGAATTTTAAATCAAAAATATGAATTTTTAACACAATTCATGAATGTTTAAACACGTAGTTGAATTTTCAACTAATAATGATCAATTTTCCACAAAAAATAGAAAAGGTAAATTATTAATAAAAAAATTAATTTTCAACAAAATGAAAATGAATCTCCGGCAAAATAGTAAAATTTTCAATCAAATTAATGGAACTTTCAACAAATAAAACGAATAGAAAAAAAATTAGAATCAAAAAAGAAAAAAGAAAGTTCATAAAATTTTTGAACTTTCAAACAAAAACGAATTTTCTGCAAAACGGTTAAATTTTCAACCATAAAGTTGCATTTTCTTACCAAAAAAGAGGAAAGTTTCGACCGAAAATATAATTTTTTTACCAAAAGAGACGAATCATCAATTTTAAAAAATCAATATTCAACTAAACACTTTTCATTTAAACCAAAGAAATTAATTTCCACCTGAAAAAGATGAATTTTCGACAAATAATATCTTTCATATTACAGCCAAAAATATTTTGATTTTTAATAAAAAAACAATTGAATTCAACAAGACGAATTTGCAACAAAATAGTTGAATCCTCGACTAATGAAGAATAATCTTCAACCAGACAGTTGCATTTTTGTCCAAAAAAGATGAATTTTCATACCGAAAAAAGGAATTTTCAATTTTAAAAAATTTCAGTTGAATTTTTCGCCAAAAAGGATGACTTTTTAACGAAATTGTTTAATTTTCAACGAAATAATAAAAGTGCTGACTAGAAATATAATAATTATTTACATATAAATTTAATACAATTCAATAACAAATTTAATAAAAAAATGTAATTAAATTTAATAAAAATAATAATTTTAATGATAATTTAATTATAATCAAATAATAAAATAATAATTTAATAAAGTTCAATAAAAAATTCAATAAAATTTAATAAAATAAAAATATATATATATATAAATAATTGCAAATAAATTACTGACAATAATATTGTATCAGGGTGGATGCAAAACTTCATTTTCATAATTTCTTCACTTTTTCCCTGGCCATTAATATTCAAAGACCAGAATTTTAATCTGGTAGAATTTTTAACATAGAATCATTCAGAAACGGAATAAAACAATTTCAAATAAAAATTTAAATATTTTAAATTCATTATCCTTGACAGTTATTTAAAGTGCATTTCATAAGAATTCCTTGACTTTTGCCAGATTTTTTCAAAATCCCTGAATTTTCCTGAAGTTTCTAGAGGGTGCCAAAATAACTTTCTAAAATTTTAAATGAAACAAAAAATTATCTTAGTTCGTACATCACGGTCAAAGGTCAGAATCACGAAGAAATACATTTTTCCCATCATTTTCAAGCGAATAAATTCTTTTTCTGATTTGGGTAAACAGTGAAAGTTTTATACTATCATGATGTAAGTGCCTATTTCTCATAGACCTAATTGGAAATTATCTTATTTTTTCGAGTTAAGCTTAAAGTACCGAAAAATAGTAGAAAATTAAGAAAAGTTGTATTTTTTTTGTGATCTTCAGGTCAGTATAGACTTTTTTGTAATCAGGATGAACCGCCGAATATGCACACTATGATAACATAAGTGTCTATGAAGTATATCAGAAAATAAAAATGAATATAAAAAATAAAAATCACGAGAACTTACATTTTTCTCGTTATTTTCAAGGCAATATTTTTTTTCAAAAAAATTGATTTTGTGTTATGTTATCTTTTCAGTAAAAGTTATCTTGTGTTCGATACTTGAACTTAACTGTACGAACATAAGATCATTTTCGATAAGGTTCTGTACTGCATAGGAGCTCATATTATCATAATATACAACTTTCACGGTTCACCCGGATCAGAAAAAACAGTTGTTGACCTGAAAATAACGAGAAAAATATCATTTTTTGTGATTTATTTCATTTTTCGAATGGATAATAATTTTTCATGATATCTATATTCCACAGAAACTTATGTTGTAATAGTATACAACTTTCGCCGTTCACCCGTATCACAAAAAAAATTATTCGCTTGAGAATAACGAGAAAAATATAATTTTCCGTGATTTTGACCTTTGACCGCGTTGTGCAAATTGGGAGAATTTTTATTTTTTGCTCAAACTTTCAAGAAGTCATTTTGGCACCCACAAGAACTTTTCAGACCCCCTTGGAAAAGGAAAAAAAAAATTTATTATTTTCGACATCCTCAAATTGGGTAATTTCAGACATGTGGGGTGAATCGCAATTTTAACTATTTTGTCAAAAGTTTGTCTTTTCGGGTTGAAAATTCCATTTTTTTCGTATAATTTTAACCTTTTGTTTAAAATTCATATTCTGTTGCTGACAAGTCAACTGAAACCGTTTTTGGATGAAAAATATTTTTTCTGAAAATTAGTCTTTTTGATTAAATTTTTTTTTCAGCAGAAATATTTTATCTTTTTCGAATGAAAATTATTCTTCTTTGTTGAAATTTCAACTATTTCCTAGGAAATTTACTTTTTGTTTAAAATTGGTATTTTCTGTAGAAAAGTCTATTGAAATCCTTTCGGATGAAAATTCAACTTTTTTTTCTGAAAATTTCTTTTTTTAATTTAAAAATTCACCTGTTTCAGTAGAATTTTCATTTTTCTTGAACAATACGACTGTTTGGTTGAAAACTTAACAATCTTGTTAGAAAGTCATACTTTTTTATTAAAAAGTCGACTATTTAGCAGAAAATTAACATATAGTTTACAATTCTTATTCTGATGTTGGATAGGGAAATTAAATCTTTTTTGGATGAAAATTCAACCGTTTGGTTTAGAATTTAACTCTCTTTTTTATCTGTTTTTCTGATTTCAAAATTCACTTGCTTCACCAGAAATTGCAAAATTCAACTATTTCTTTGAATTTTTTAAAATGAAAATTCATCAGTTTTAAGAGAAATTTCATCTTTCTTGGAAAAAATGAAACTGTTTGGTTGAAAATGAAACTATTTTGTTAAAAAGTCATACTTTTAATTGGAAATTCTACTGTTTCGTTGAAAATTTCACTATTTCGTAGAAAATTTACATTTTGTTAAAAATTTACATTTTAGTGTTGGAAAATGGAAATCTGTTATGGCTGAAATTCAAGTTAAAAAAAATTAGTCATTTTTTATTAAAAATTCATCTCTTTTAGTACAAATTTTATCTTTCTTGGATAAAAATTAAACTATTTAGTAGAGAATTCAAATATTTCGTTAAGACTTCATCCCTTTTGGTTGAAAACATTTGTTTTTATGGATGAAAGATTCAATTTTATTCTTAGAAACTTATTTTTTTCTTAAAAATTCATGTTTTGATCTTGAAGAATAAACTAGAATCTTTTTTGGTTGGAAATTCAACTATTTTTTCCAAATTTGTTTCCTTTTCAAATAAAAATTCATCGGTTCTGAGACAAATTTGATCTTTTTTGGATAAGAATGCAACAAAAGAATTCAACAATTCTATGAAAAAGTCATCCTTTTTGGTTAAAAAGTCAACTGTTTTGTTGAAAATTCAAGTATCTTCGAAGAAAATTTACTTCTCATTAAAAACACATATTTAAATGTTGAAAAGTCGAATAAAAATATTTTTTGGATGAAAGTGCATTCTTTTTCAAATTTGTCTTTCTGATTAAAAAACTCATCTGTTTTAGAAGAAATTTCATCTTTCCTGGATGAAAATGCAACTGTTTGGTTGAAAATAAAACTATTTTGTCAAAAAGTCATAATTTTGGGTGAAAATTCTACCGTTTTGTTGAAAATTTAACTATTTCGTCGGAAATTTTCTTTTTGTTTAAAATTCATATTGTGGTGTTAAAAAACGAACTGAAAGCTTTTCTGGATCAAAGTTAAACTTTAGAAAAAACGTTGCCCTTTTTTTATTAAAAATTCATTTGTTTTAGTACAAATTTCATCTTTCTTGGATAAAAATTCATTTATTTGTTAGAGGATTCAACTATTTCGTTGAAAATTCAATTTTGTTCGCAAAAACTTATTTTTTGTTAAAAAATTCATATCTTGATCTTGAAAAGTCAAGTAGAATCTTTTCTGGACAAAAATTCAACTTTTTTGTTGAAAATTTTACTATTTCCTAGAAAATTTACTTTTTGTTTAAAATTTGTATTTTTCTGCAGAAAAGTCTATTGAAATCCTTTCGGATGAAAATTCAACTCTTCTTTTGAAAATTTATATTTTTGATTTAAAAATTCACCTGTTTTAGAAGAATTTTCATTTTTATTGGACAATGCAACTGTATGTTTGAAAATTTGATAATCTTCTTGAAATGTCATACATTTGGTTGAAAATTCGACTATATAGCAGAAAATTAACTTATAGTTTACAATTCTTATTTTAAATTTGAGAAGTGAACTGGAATCCTCTTTGAATGAAATTTAACTATTTTTTTGAAGTTTTTTTTTAATTCATCTGTTTTAAAAGAAATATTTCATCTTTCTTGAATCAAAATGCAACTAATCGGTTCAAAAATCAATTCTTTTTTGAAAATTGGTTTTTCTGATTTGAAAATTCACTTGCTTTACCAGAAACTGCATCTTTTTTGGATAAAAATGCAACTGCTTTGTTCAAAATTCAACAATTTTGTCGAAAAGTCATACTTTTTGGTTCAAAGTTCTACTATTTTGTCAAAAAATTACCTTTGATTCATAAATAATTCATATTTTTTGTTAAAGAGTGAACTGCTTTAGTAGAAAATTAAAATTTTTGGATTAAAATTAAACTATTTTGCTGAAAATCCAACCAATTGGTGAAAAATTTAACTGCCTGATATAAAATTAAACTATTTGTTTGAAAATTCATATTTTTGGTTGAAAATTCATATTTTTTTGTTAAAAAGTGAATTGCTTTAGTAGAAAATTGAAATTGTTGGATAAAAATTAAACGATTTCGAAGAAAATTCAACCGATTGGTGGAAAATTCAACTACTTGTTCAATAAAAACTTTTTTTTCAATTCATATTTTGGTCGTGAAAAGTCAACTGGAATCTTTTCCGGATAAAAATTCAACTGTTTTTTTTTTAATTAGATTTTCTTTTCAGATAAAAAGTCATCAATTTTAAGAGAAGTTTAATCTTTTTTGGATAAGAATGCAACTATTCGGTAGATAATTCAACAATTTTGTTAAAAAGTCATCCTTTTTGGGTCAAAATTCGTCTTTTTGGATTGAAAAATTTGATTTTTTTTTTGGAGAAACACATTTCTTGGTTAAAAATTCATATTTTGAAACCTGAAAAGTTAACGAAAATCTTTTTAAACCGAAAATTCAACTATTTCTTTAAATTATCTTTTTAATTTATGAATTCATCCGCTTTGGCTGAAATTTCCTTTTTTTTATGAAACTCAAACTTTTTGGTTAAAAATTATTCTTCTTTCCTTGAGTATTCAACTATTTTGTTGAAAATTAATTTTTTTGAATTGAAAATTCAACTACTTGGGTCAAAGCTAAACTACATTATTCGACATTTATTTTGTTTGTTTGAAGGCTTATGTCTTTGGTCAAAAATCTAACTGTTTAGTGGAAAAGTCTTTTCTTTTTTGGTTTAAAATTGATTTTTTAACTGAAAATGTAACTTTTCCATTTTTTTAATATTGATCTTTTTCTGTTGAAAATCCTCCTTTATTGGTGGAAAAAGAAAATTTCATGGCTTAAAATTTCATGTTTGTTGGGTGAAAAATGCATCAGTTTCGTGGAAAAATAATTTTTTACTGAATTCAAATTTTTGGTTTGTAAGTTCAATTTTTGTAGGGAAAATTCGTCTTTTGGTTTGAAGATTCAACAATTTAGGTAGAAATTTTCTTTCTTTACTGAAAAATCTTTGTTTGTTGAAAATTCGCCTTTTTGGTTTTAAAAAACTTTTTTTGGTATAAATTTCATGTTTTTTGATTGAAATATAAACGATAACACTTTTTGTTGAGACTTTATATTCTCAGGTTGACCATTCAACTATTATCTTAAAAATTTAATTATTTTGTTGAGAACTCAAGTATTTTGTTGAAAAGTCATATTTTAAAGTAGAAAGGATATTTTCTTCTTTAAATAAATTATGGGCCCAAGTGGGGAACCATACATAACAATTTTGTGAGGCTCCTCACTTGGGGTGATCGCTAGAGAGATTGATCAGCAACCTGGGTCGGAGCAGTGTTGCGGAGTGGACGTGTTATTTGAATAAATAACACGAAAACTCCAGATCAATCTAAAATATCTATACCATAACACATATACCTATATACCTATCTACCTTATACCATATAACGACCTACTTTACACCTATATACCTATCCCACTACTTTCCAACCGAGCAAGTCACGCCTACCCCGAAAGGGAAATGGCTTAATGGTATAATAATAATAATAATAATAAATTAAAAATTTTTATCTGAAATACGGTTTTGTTCCGTTTATAAAAGATTCTAGGTTAAAAGTATTTCAAGGAAAAATGCCGGTATTTGAATATTAATGATCAAGGAAAATGAAAAATTAGACCTTCTCTTAAAAACTACCTTAAGTAATTTAAACTATCAATTTAGGAATGTCCGAATTTACCCCACATGTCTGAAATTACCCCGATTGACAGTACGTTCTAATATCTAATCTCAATAAACTGAAACAACCTTTCAAACTGATCAATTAGCCTAACTAATCGATCTGAACTTTTGAACACTAAATTCTTCCTATCAAGCTATCAATTACACTACATCTGTAACTCCTCTAGTGCGTGAAGTTACAACTTGCAAATCCCTTATCTCTTGACCCATTCAGCAGAATCGATCACGAACTTTTCATACACTTGATTGCACCCCATTATTCAACTGACGGTATAACTTTTTCTGCAGAATCGAGCACTTAATCTCGATTGAGTATCGGAAATATTTCGAAAACAGATCCATAGCAGGTACTCAGAATCGAGTTCTGTCGAGCTGTCATCGCGAGATATACGATACAGTGCACGCGACGCATGTAAACACGCGTGTCGCACTCGCGGAAGGGGAGAGTGTTGGAGTGAAAGAAGGGAAAAAAGAGGGGGCCGCCAGCAGGATAACGAAGTAGCGCGCGGCAATTAAATCGAACCGCGAGACGGATAATGAATTCATGAATCGCGTAGGCGCCAAAGATCGAGAATTGGAAAAACGATCTTGTCGCGTCGATCCCTCGGGAACCGTACTTAAATTACGTAAGAGCCCCGGGGGGGGAGGGGGGGTCGAGATATTTTTTTACGATATGCAAAAACTTTCTCCTGAAGATTAACTTTTGCTTCCTCATAAGAATCCAAAGAAACAGGAGAGCTTGCATGAAAAAACGCATGGACGTGAAGGAAGCTAGAGTAGTATGCCAGGACAGAAATGTGTGGCGACAAATAGTTTGTAAACAGAGTGACAATAGTGTGAATGGCGCCTGAAACAGAGACCTTGGATACTAATGGGCCTAAGTGGGGAACCATACATAACAATTTTGTGAGGCTCCTCACTTGGGGTGATCGCTAGAGAGATTGATCAGCAAGCTGGGTCGGTTTTTCATAGTACAACTTTTTTCATCAACATAATTCAAAGTTGATGCAAGAACAGAAAAGATGTGTTGATTCGTAACGAATCGATTGACTTACAATATTATTACAGTTTATCATAGAGCATAATTTTGTATCACCCAGATTGCTATGGGCTAGAATGAAGGTAGGAATCCGAAGATTATTTATCATAGCGTGCTACGTACCAGTTGATAGCGATTCGAGGGAAGTTAAGGACGCCTTCTGGGACACTTTAAATGATACAATAAGTACTTGCGATCAAGGTGAAAGAATAATTTTGTTAGGAGATATGAACGGATGGGTCGGCGTCCAACGTCAGGATACAGATACAGGAGGGGTACTAGGTAATTTTGGGGATCCCATAAGAAAAAATTATAATGGGGAAAAATTAGTTAGCTTATGCTTAGAGAAGGACCTATTTATTACAAATACCTGGTTTCGACATAAAATGAACCATACTTACACCTGGTGTAAAGGAAATAACCGCAGTATAATTGACTTCGTTATTGCAGATGAAAGACTAAGAGAACTAGTTACAGATACAAGAGTCATGAGGGGGGGGGGGGCGAATGCAATATTGATCATTACCTTTTAGTCTCCAAGATGAACTTAGGGCGGGGGTGGAGAAGAAAGAGAACCAAACAAACGAAACAAACGCGAATCAAGGTCGAAAATTTACAGAAACCGGAAGTACAAATAGATTTTCAGAATAAGATAAACGAACGCATAGATAAGGCAATTTGGGAGCCGCTTGAAAGGAATAAAGATATAGAAGGCGCGTGGGCTTTATTGCGGGATACCATTGTTGAAACTGCGATTGAAGTGTGTGGTATGGCGAGGGTAGGAAGAAAGTCTGGCGATGCGTGGTGGAACGATGAAATTGCGGCAGCCCAACAAGAAAAGAAAGAAGCGTACAAAAGAACGTTGAACATGACAGGTGTTAGCGATGCGGAGAGAAATAGACTCAAAAATGATTACAGACACAAAAAGAGGAAAATTAAACGTCTAGTCAAAGAGAGTAAAGAGAAAACCAGAACAGAAGAAGAGAACAAAATAAAAAACTGCTTTGAAGGAATTATGAAACTATTATTTGAAGAGATGAAGGGAAGTAAAAGTACAGAGTTTGTTAGCATGAGAAACAGCAAAGGTGAAATGCTATATGATATAGACGGGATAGTAGACGCTTTAGAAGACTCTTTTAAAGAACTATTAGGAGGTGAAGATATAGGGCAACAAAACTACGACATTGAACATAATGCATTAGAAAACCCAATTGAAAAAGTCAGTGTCACTGAAGTCAGAGATATAATTAAGAACTTGAAAAACGGTAAGGCTGCTGGTATAGACAGTATTAGCGCTGAAATGCTTAAATACGGTGGCGAGTACATACTTCACAGGTTGTGCGAATTGATAAATTTATGTTTCGAGACAGGAGAAGTCCCAGACGATTGGAGAAAGGCGATTATTGTACCAATATATAAAAAGGGAGATAAAAACAACTGCAGTAATTACAGAGGTATCAGCCTACTAAGTACCGTAAGTAACATATATACTCAAAAATACTTATTCGTAGGGTAACGGAAATTACAGAAGGGAAGATATGGGAAGTCCAAAGTGGATTTATGCCAGGAAGATCATGTACAGATCAGATATTTAGCCTAAGACAGATCACAGAAAAAAGCTTGAGAGTAGGAAAGAAAGTTTTCTGTGCATTTATTGACCTAGAAAAAGCATTCGACACGGTAAATAGAAGTAAACTTTGGGAAGTCCTTAAAGAGTATGGAGTGAATGGAGGGCTCCTACAAGCAATAAAAACAATATATACGGGTAGTAAAGCAAGTGTAAGGGTAAATGGGAAACTGAGTGACTGGTTCGATATTATGCAAGGCGTGAAACAAGGATGCGTTATGTCCTCGTGGCTATTTATCATATTCATGAATAAGTGTCTAAGAACTGCCCTCTTCGACGAAAAAGGTATAGATCTCGAAACGGTCAAAGTACGTGGGTTGGCTTTCGCAGATGACAAGATTGTTATGGCAGAATCAGTCGAAGACTTGCAAAGAATGTTGAATAAACTTAACACAAGCATGAAGAACATGGACCTCAAAATTAACGTGAATAAAACGAAAGTCATGGTTTTTGAGGGAAAAAGTGAGAAAACAATATGCAACATTGTCCTAAATGATGTGAGATTAAAACAAGTTGACAAGTACGTATATCTAGGTAGTCTATTCACTAGCGACGGAAAAATAGATGGGGAATTAGATAGGCACATAAATAAGGGTAAGCAGGTTATCGGTAGAGCAGGGTCCATCCTCACAAATAAAAACATATAAAAAAAAAGCTAAAATGGCCATACATAATTCCATATTCGTACCAACTGTACTATACGGTAGCGAGGCATGGACCTGTCAAGAAAAGGACAGGAGTAAAATCAACGCGATCGGCATGAAACCTCTGCGCATAATATGCGGGAAAACACTGATGGACAAAGTACGAAACGAGACAATCCTCAAAGAATGTGGTACAGGAGAGACGCTAGTTGACATATGGGAAAGAAATCAGTTAAGATGGTTCGGAAATCTTGAAAGAATGAAAGATGAACGACTGGCGAAGCAAGTATATAAAGGTAAAGTAAATGGCAGAATGCCCAGAGGTAGACCGCCGAAAGAATGGTTAGAATCTGTAAATGGGACATTAATCCGAAGATACATAAGAAGTCATAGGAACAGAAGAGCTTGCATGAAGAAATGCATGGACGTAAAGGAAGCTAGAGTAGTATGCTAGGACGCAAAAGTGTGGCGACAAATAGTTTATAAACAGAGTGACAATAGAGTGAATGATGCCTGAAACAAAGACACTGTATACTAATGGGCCCAAGTGGGGAACCATACATATAATTTTGTGAGGCTCCTCACTTGGGGTGATCGCTAGAGAGATTGATCAGCAACCTGGGTCGGAGCAGTGTTGCGGAGTGAACGTGTCATTTGAATAAATAACACGAAAACTCCAGATCAATCTAAAATATCTATACCTAACACAATATACCTATATACCTATCTACCTTATACCATATAACGACCTACTTTACACCTATATACCTATCCCAAACTACTTTCCAACCGAGCAAGTCACGCCTACCCCGAAAGGGAAATGGCTTAATGGTATAATAAAATAATAATAATAATTGAAGAGTAAGGAAACTGGTAATGCATAATATTTGAAAATACGTTTTTTTATAGTAAAACTTTTTTCATTAGCATAATTCAAAGTTGATGCAAGGATATAAAAGATTCCTTGGATCGAGACTTTTTGATTGACCTACAATAATAATACATTTTATATAAAAGTAGGGAAGTTATGGTAATTTAAACATTTTGAAAATCGGTTTTTTATGGTTGAACTTTTTTCATTTTTATAATTTAAAGTTGATGCAAGAACAGAAATATGTGTTGATTCGAGTCGAATCGATTGATCTATATTATCAATACATTTTATTGAAGAGTAAGAAAGCTCTGTTAATTCATAATATTTGAAAACACGATTTTTTGAAGAAAAACTTTTTTCACTAACATAAACACATAAAACTATGTGGTTGAAAATTCAACTGTTTTGTAAAAAATTCAACTGTTCCGTAGAAAATTCGTCTTTTTCATTGAAATTTCAACAATTTGGTAAAAAAATTCAACTACTTGCTTCAAAAATTAAACAATTTGGCCAAAAATCAACTTTTTTGTTGAAATTTCCTATTTTTTGATGATAATTCATATTTTTTTGTTAAAAAGTGAACTGCTTTAGTAGAAAATTAAAACTTTTGGATTTAAATTAAACTATTTTGCTGAAAACCCAACCAATCGGTGAAAAATTGAACTGCTTGGTATAAAATTAAACTATTTGTTTGAAAATTCATATTTTTTGTTGAAAATTCATATTTTTTTGTTGAAAAGTAAAGCTTTAGTAGGAAATTAAAATTGCTCTATAAAAATCAAACGATTTTGCTGAAAATTCAACCGATTAGTGAAAAATCCAACTAATTTTTTAGTTTTTGGTTGAAAATTTAACAATTCTCTTAAAAAGACATCTTTTTTCAAATTCAAATGTTTTGTTAAAAATTCGTCTTTTTGGGTCGAAACTTCAACTGTTTTTGTAGAACATTAATTTTTTGTTTAAAATTCATATTTTGTTTCTGATAAGTCAACCGAAATCTTTTTTCGATGGACGATATTTTTTTCTGAAAATTTGTCTTTTTCATTTAAAAGTACATCTTTTTTTAGTAGAAATATTGCATCTTTCTTGGATGAAAACGCAACTGTTTTGTTGAAAATTCAACTATTTCCTCGAAAATTTACTTTTTGTTTAAAATTTGTATTTTTCTGTTGAAAAAGTCAATTGAAATCCTTTTGAATGAAAATTCAACTTAAGTATAATTTTCAATTTCTTTGAACAAAAATGCAACTGTTTGGTTGAAAATTCTGCAATCTTGTTAAAAAGACATACTTTTTGGTTAAAAATTCGACTACTCAGCAGAAAATTAACTCATTGTTTACAATTTTTATTTTGGTGTTGGAAACTGAACTGCAATCTTCTTTGGATGGAAATTTAACTTTTTTTAAAAAGTGTTTTCTTATCTTCTTTCTTGGATAAACATGCAACTGTTTGGTTGAAAAATATACTATTTTCTTGAAAAGTCATACTTTTGGTTGAAAATTCTACTATCTTATTGAAAATTCTACTGTTTTGTTGAAAATTTCACTATTTGATAGAAAATTTACTTTTTGCTTAAAATTTATATTTTGTGGTTGAAAAATGAACTGGTAGCTGGATGAACTGAAAATTGGATGAAAGTTCGACTTTAAAAAAAAAGTCTCCTTTTTCATTAAAACTTCATCTCTTTTAAAACAAATTTTTATTTTCCTTGGACAAAAATGAATCTGTTCAGTTGAAAATTCAAGAACTTGTCAAAAATTCATCCCTTTTTATTAAAAACTCGACTATTCAGCCGAAAATAACTTATTGTTCACAATTCTTATTTTGGTGTTGGAAAGTGAACTGGAATTTTCTTTGGATGGAAATTTAACTATCTTTCTGAAGTGTTTTTTTTTTATTATCTGTTTTCGACGGAACTTCATCTTTCTTGAATAAAAATGTAACTGTACGGTTGAAAATTCAACTATTTTTTTTTAATTTGTTTTTCTGATTTAAAAATTCACCTGTTTTAGTAGAATTTTCATTTTCCTTGGATGAAAATGCAACTGTTTGGTAGAAAATCAAACAATTTTCTCGAAAAGTCTCTTTGTTTAAAAATTCTGCTGTTTTGTTGAAAAGTCAACTATTTCGTAGAAAATTTACTTTCTGGTTAAGTTTCATATTTTGGTATTGAATCTTCTGGATGAAAATTCAACTATTTTTTTTTATTTTCTTTTTTTCTCATTAAGAATTCATCTGTTTTGAGAGAAATTTCATCTTTTTCGGATAGAAATGCAACTGTTTGGTTGAAAATGAAACTATTTTGTGAAAAAGTCATACTCTTGGTAGAAAATTCTGCAGTTTTGTTGAAAATTCTACTGTTTTGTTGAAAATTTCACTATTTCGTAAGAAATTTACTTTTTGTTCAAAATTTATATTTTTGTGTTGAAAAATAAACTGAAATCTTTTCTGTATAAAAGTTCAATTTAAAAAAAAAATCCCCGTTTTTTAGTAAAAATTCATCTCTTTTAGAACAAATTTCGTCTTTCTTGGATAAAGATGCAACTATTTGGTAGAGAATTCAACTACTTCGTTAAAAAATCATCCTTTTGGGGTGAACATTCGTCTTTTTGGATTGAAAAATCAATTTTTTTCGTAGAAACTTATTTCTTGGTTAAAAATTCATATTTTGGTCGTAAACAGTCAACTAAAATATGTTTCAATAGAAAATTCAACTCTTCTTTTTAGATTTATCTTTTTGATTTAAAAATTCATACACGCTTTGGTAGAAATATATTTTTTTATGAAAATGCATCCTTACGGTTAAAAATCGTTCTTCTTTGCTTGAAATGAAAGTTGAACTATTTTGTTGAAAATTATTATTTTTAAATGGAAAATTCAACTCATAGAGTCAAAGTTAAACTATATTGTTAAACATTTTTTCTACAGATTTTCAACCAACAAAATGAATTTTTAATAAAGTAGTCATACATCGGACACACATAGGCATTTCCATCTAAAAAAGATCAATCCTCAAAGAAAAATGTAATATGTAGTTGAATTTTTGACTCAAGGAATCAATTTTCAGTTAATCTTCAACTAGTAAAATGAATTTTGGACAAAGTGGATCAAACTTCAAACAAGTACTTGAATTTTTATCCAGAAAAGATGAATTTTCAACGAAATATTTAAATTTTCGACCAAATAGTAGAATTTTAATCCAAAAGAGATGAATTCGGAGACAGAAATATACTAGAAGACTCTCCAATTGAGAAGGATTAACTTTCAACAAAAAATAGTTGGATTGTCTCATTGTGCTATAATAATTCTGTTCGCATTTATAAGAAAAAACGAGAAAAGGGGGTAGTTTCTGAAAAACAGGGAAAAAAATATAAATTCTTTAAAAAATAGGGAAAGAGGGGAATATAGGAGAAAGTATGATGTCTCTTTTGAGTGGCTGTACTTGAATTAGGTAACAGATAAGACTTTTCATTTACCCAAATAAGGCAGGAAATATATTTAACTGTTTATAGGTCTAGATAGTCTAAATGGTGTAATTTATTATCTGCTGATTGTCTTGGAGGCCATCCAGTTTCAGTATCTGACTATTTGTGGGTTTAACTATAGCCCTAATGGGTGTGTCTAGTGTTTTTGCCAGTGGGCGTGAATAGTGGGCGTGGATAGTGGGCGTGGATAGTGGGCGTGGATAGTGCGCGTGAATTGTAGGCGTGAATAGTGGGCGTGAATAGTTGGCGTGAATAGAGGGCGTGGATAATGGGTATGGATGGTGGGCGTGACCAGTAGGTGTGGCTAGAGGTATAGAGAATCACGGTTAAGTGACCACTAGAAACCTATCTTTTAAGATGTGGAAGATAATTTTGGTGCGTTGCTGAATTCCGTTTCTAAGATGCAGAATTAATAATAGTACACGTTGGATGAAGAAACTGTGAGCTTTTTGTTTTCACTTGGTGGGGCTAATGAATGTTGCTGCTACCGTCGCTGAGGGGCGTTTCTAATGAGCGATAACTTGCGGGTCTGGATAATGGGTGGATGCCGTGGATTTAGCTACTAAGCGTGATCAGTGGTCGTGACAATCATTACTAGGGGACTCCTAAGAAACTGTCTTCCAAATTATCTGGGGGTCTGGAACATAATTTTAGTGCATTGCTGAATTCCGATTCTAAAAGGCGAAGTTATTAAGTGTATAGGTTAGACGTGGGCAGAGGGTGCTTCTTGTATTTGTCTCTACTGGGTGTTTTTACATTGTGTGGATAATGGTTGTTGTTGATTAGCATTTTTGGTAGGCGTTAGCTGTGGGTGTGGAAAATGGCTGGGGCCAGCCAATTTGGCTACTGAGTGTGGTAAGTGGTCGATGCAATCATTGTTAGTGGACTCCTAGGAAACTGCCTTTCAAGATGATCTAGAATATTCGAAAAAGCGGAGTTAGTAGGTATTTAGGTCAGGCGTGGACAGACGGTGCTTCTTGTTTTTACTTGGAGGGGCTACTAAGTGTTGCTCGCGACCATCGCTAAGGGGCGTTTCTGATGGACGGTGACTCGTGGGTGTTGATAGTGGGTGGAGCCAGTGGATTTAGCTACTAAGCGTGTTTAGTGGTCGTTAAAATCATTTTTAGGGGACTTCTAGGAAACTGTCCTTCAGGATTATGCAGGGGTCTCAAAAATTATTTGAGAGCATTGCTATTTCTCATTTTAGAAGGCGAAGTTAGTAGGTGTATAAGTTAGACTAAGATATAGGGTGCTTCTAGTTTTTACATAAGGTGACTAATGAGTATTGCTCGCGACCGTCGCGTCGCTAAGGAGCGTTCCCGGTAGGCGCTGACTCATGGGTGTGTATAGTGGGCGGGCCCAGTGTATTTGGCTAATAAACCTGTTTAGTGGTCGTTTCAATCATTGTTCGGAGGCTTCTAGATTAGGCTTCTTCTTTCAAGATTATCAAGGGGTCTGGGAAATAATGTTCGTGCATTACTAAATTCTCATTCTAGAAGGCGAAGTTAGTTTCTGGTGGGCGTTACTCGTAGATAGTGGGTGGGGCCAGTGGGTTTGGCTATTGAGTGTGAGTAGTATTCGTGGCAATTCTTTTCAGAATAATGCTAGAAGCCATTCGTTGAAAGTATAGATTCAATACGAAAAGTGAGTTTTGCTAGAGTTTATCGCTACTGGTTGTTTCTAATGGGCGTGACAAGTAAGCGTGACAGGTAGGCGTAGATAGTGGGTGTTGCTAGTGGGCGTGTCTCGTATATGTTATTGGGCGTGGAACTTGGTCTTAGTTTCAGATATATGAGCAAGCATTTTAAAACAGGTTTTCATACATACGCACGCAGGAATAAAAACGCACGCGAAGAACTATTAAGATATAATCAATGCCTTAGGACCTTTTGATTGGAAAAGAGTTTGAGGGTAGATTAAATGAGCTTCTTGCACCCGAGTAAACTTTAAATCCGCTCCTGCCCAGGGCATGTGTATCGGTAGGTATATGCGCGATCGGCTATCTGAGAGACTGTGACAAGCTGCGACCCGGGTTGGAATTATTAGCGAATTTGCATCTTAATGGAACTACCTACCCAAGCGAGCGAAGCGTACGCTCGCTTCCAGCCCACGTCATAATTTCTCGCGCTATTCGCTCCCAACGGCGAAGACGAAGATGGTGAGGCAAGAAGCAAGAAAAATGCCCTTCCGTTCTCTTAAAATAGCAGACGGGCTTCTGTTTACGAGTAAAGGTCAAAATTCTTTTACCGTGGGACAAAATCATCACAGGAGATTAATCACTGACCTCTTCCTGTTAAACGAGGATGTGAGCTCGATTAACAAGTATCGAAGGTGATTGGATTATCTCCAGGGTGGCCGTGTACGTTTATTTTCAGGATTCTCTGATTTTTCCTGGATTTATAAATGGAATGAAACAATTTTTGATTTATTATTAACAGGACTGTCGCAGCCTAATTTACTTGAAAAGTGACTTATTTGTACCAAAAAAGGGACCAGAGGTGACTAATGTCTAACCCTGAAAGTGACTAAACGAGAAAAATATTTTATTGAAATTTAAATGACTGTCTATGTACCTTCACTTAAATTCCAAAGGTTTTTTAATATATATATATATATATATATATTAAAAAACCTTTGGAATCTTTCAAAATGCTCAACAAAATTTTTAATCCTTAGAAATATTCTGAAATTCCTTAACATTTTTTTAAGTTGCTTCAAAAATACTTTGAAATCTTCAAAATTCTTTAAAATCTCTTAAAATTATTGGAATCTCTTAAAAATGGCTTGGAATCTTTCAACATACCCTACGATATTTCGAATCCTTCGAAATCCCATTAAATTATTCAAATCAATTAACAAATTCCTTAAAATCTTTCAAAATACACTAAGATATTTCAAATCCTGTAAAATGTTTTGAAATTTCTTTTAAATCTTTAAAATATTTTGATATGCCCTAAAACATTGTAAAACCTTTTTGAAATCCGACGCCAATTTTTTTTAAATCGCTCAAAATCATTCAAATCCTTGAAGATTCTTTGACATTCTTTTAATCTCTATAAAATGTCTTGAAATCTTGTAAAATAACCTGAAATATTGGAAATCCCTTGAAATCTTTTGTAATCCACTGCAAATTTTCAAAGTTCTTGAAAATTTTTCGATTTTCTCAAAAATAGCCCAAAATCCTTCAAAATTCCTTCAAGTGATTGAAATCTATCGAGAATGTTTTCCTTCAAACTTTTTAAAGGTCTTGAAAATTCCTTAGAAAATATTATAAAAATATTAAAATCTTTGGAATCGCTTTAAATTATTGAAATCTAATAGAAAATTCCTTGTAATATTTTAAAATACCCTGTAATATTTCAAATCCATTGAAATCTTCTGAAATGCCTTAAAACTCTTTAAAGCTTCAGAAAATTTCAGTGTCAACCAAAAAAAATTACATTTTCACCAAATTGTTGAATTTCTGAAAAAGTAAATTATCTTTAACCACGCAATTCCATTTTTAACCAAAAACATGAACTTTACATTGATTAGATTAATTTCCTACCGGAAAAAAAAGAATTTTTAACAAAATAAATGAATTTTCAATCAAGTGGATGAATTTCCATGCAAAGAAACTAATTTGTTGCCAAAAAGAAGACTTTTTTAGCAAGATACATGAATTTTCTGCCGAAAAAAGAAGAATTTTCAACAAAATAAATTAATTTTTAAT
The DNA here is from genome assembly GCA_932178445.1 of Andricus quercusramuli. Lineage (NCBI taxonomy): Eukaryota > Metazoa > Arthropoda > Insecta > Hymenoptera > Cynipidae > Andricus > Andricus quercusramuli. Next base: position 133,559 of record CAKNXH010002050.1, on the reverse strand, counting down.
CCAAATAGATGAATTTTCAACTAAAAAGATCAATTTTCAGCCAAATAGTCTAATTTTCAATAAAAAAAGACAAAGTTTCTACCAAAAATAGAATATTTATATTTTGTATTGAATAGAATCCATTTCTAAACAAACAAAAAAAAAGAATTTCCAACAAAATAGTTGAGTTTTCATGCAAGAAAATTAATTCGTTATAAAGAAGAAGATTTTTTAGCAAAACACATAAATTTTCTACCGATAAAGATGAATGTTTAGCAAGAGAAATGATTTTTCAAACAAGTAGTGAAATTTTCAAATGAAAAAGATCAATTATTAGCCAAATAGTACAATTTCTAACTCCTCATCAAGGATTATTTATAGGGAATTAACTAAAGGCATGAAAAAATTAATATACCTGTAAAGAAAATATTTCAATCGGTATCAATTGAAAATTAATTAGGTTCAATGTCATTAAAATTATTTATTGAGAAATTGATTTTCTGATAAAAAATAAATTCTTTTTTAGAAAAAGGTGAACTCCCTGTATTTGTTTCCTTTTGAATAAATGTAAAGTTTTCGTATTTGCTTTTGTCCTTTTCACACTTGGAAAAATACAATTCAAAAATATTTTGTAACATATGCGTTGTGTTTTAAACAATTTTTATAATTTTAAAATAGTGTTTTCAAAGTGTGAAAAGGACAAAAGCAAATATTGGAACTTTAGATTTATTCAAAAGGAAAAAAATTCAGGAAATTAACCTTTTTCTAAAAAATAAGAGAGAATTATAAAAAAAAATTTGTTTAGAATTTTTGAAATTGATTGCTAGGAAAATGGATTTTATTGAAATCGACAGAAACTGGGGACAATGGGATTGATGTAATGGGAAAATCTGTGAAAAATATTAAACATTCTTACACAATTAGTAAAAAATTGATATCAACAATTTTATAAGACTTTTTGATTATATGCAAATTTCATGGGGTTTTCCTATGACAATTTTTTGATAGCAATAAAAATGTTAGCTTGGATTTCAAAAACAAAACAAAAAAAGTAAAATCTGATATATATATGCATTTATAACAAATGTGACATTTAAAAAGAAAATTTCAATGATTTTCAATGATTTCTGCCATTAGAGAATTTATTTTTGAAAATATTGGATACTTTCAATGTAAATTTAATACTATTCTCTTCAGTAGAGCGAAGTGAAAATACTAAAATTAGTCTAATTGTTTGAGTTGCAATTTGTGGGTCGACATCAAAAATAAGTGAAGAATCAAAATTTTTCAATCGGTAAATATCTTCATTTGTCTTTTTGAAATTTACAATTAAAAATTGTAATAATTCGAAAAAAAATTCACCTTATTTAAATTTTTTTTAAATGTACTAAAACATGTTTTTTGCATTGATTCAAACCTGAAATTTCTTCAGCTTGAACCAAAGAAACACTTTATTATTTTTTATTTATGAGAAACATTTCTTTCATGGTGTTTATAACGTTCCAAAATCGCAAAAAAGATAAGAAATTCCAAAAATCCTAACTCACAACAAAATTTTTTTCCGAAAAAACAAAATAAAAATGAGATAAGTTTCGAACAAAATAGTTCAATTGTTGAATTAAGAAACTCAGTTTTTAACAAAAAATGGAATAGTTACATTTTCGTTTCGAAAAATTAATTTGCAATTGAAAAAACTGAATTTTCGCCCAAATTGTTGAATGTTGAAGTCTGAAAGAATAATTTTCTACAATGCAGTTGATTTTTCAACACAAAAATATGAATTTTCAATTAAAAAGTTAATTTTCAACCAAACATTAAAATTTGTATTTAAAATCCCTAGTTTTTAACAAACAAATAAAAATTAACTGAAATTATGAATTTTTAACTAAAAAATGACGAAAGGACGAATTTTTCACAAACTACATAAATTTTTAACCGAATATTTGAATTTTCAAAATAGAAAAGATCAATTTTGAACCAAAATTGGAATTGCTACATTTTCATTTGAAAAAACTGATTCTCAAATGAAAAAAAAACAATTTTCTACCAAATTATTGAATTTTTTTGAGAAAAAAGAACTTTTTAAAATATATTTCGATTCTTAACTCAAAAATATAAGCTTTCAATATAAAAAATAATTCTCAATAAAAAATTGCAATTTTCCGTTTGAAAAAATGAATTTTTAACAAAGCAGTTTGATTTTCAACCAAAAAGACAGCTTTTCGACAAAATAGATATATTTTCAACCAAATAGTTAAATTTTTAACACAAATGGAACAGTTCAATTGTGAGTTCAAAAAAATTAATTTTCAACGAAAAAAAAGTTTCAATAATAGTTCAATTTTCAAGCGAGATTTTAAAAAAATTAGAAATTGCTCAAGTTAGAACATTCAAAGTTGGAGTTGATGAATTTGGAATATTCCATTTTTTAATTGAGTATTTAACTTTTTATATTTAAACTAAAATGTGTTAATCTTCTAATACTTGTTTGAAAAGTACTGTATATTTTGTAACTGTTCCAATTTTATATTGGATAATAACTTCTGTCTCCAGTTTTCATATTTTCCACTTGCTTCAAAATGTTTCATCTTCAAATTTGTTTAAAGATTATTTATTTTTAATGGTTTGCACTTGAAACGTGTACCTTATTTATTCATAAATAATTTATCTGAATGCTATAATTGATTTAATTATTATTGGGTACAATTTCAAATATCGTATATTCGAAGAGAAAAGGGGAAAAAGCGGAAGTTTTTTGAGAATAGGGGGAGAAAGGGGAATTTCAAGAAAAAAGGGTAAATTAAGAAAAAAAGGGGAAGACTGTGCACCCTAAAAAACTTTTTTTCCCTACTTTTTTTTACCATATTTCAAAAATATTAGAGGGTTTCAGTTCTCGTAAGATGTTGTGCACATATATCCCTTTTCTGGATACCACACTGAATGGTTTGAGCCAATGAAGTTCCATGTTCAACTTATTTACATTAAAATATGCTGAATAACATCTTCAAAAGAATCAAAAAAAGATTTCTCTCAAAAATGGAACAAGCGATTTTTTTCTTTTTGGGTTAAAAATGATCGTGGGGCATTCCAGAAGTATATTGAGAAAAAAACCGGCATATATGAGCCCTTTTGGGTTGAAGTGAGTCGATAGGCCAGTGAAAATAGCTAATCAATTAACAAAAGTTTCGAAGCTGTTCAAAAAAATGCTATGCTTGTTTTTTTTACATGTTGAACATAAAATAACATTTTGCAAAACTTGATCGGGTCGGCAATTTCTTTAAAAAAATTAATTTGCAACATTTGCCCCCCATTACCTCACGAAAATTCAAAACATTTTGGAAACTTGAGTGAGTAATTCTAATTCAATCTCTATCTTGTATTGAATTTTAAAAACGTTTGCGATACGGCAAAATTATTAATTATAAACAAATTATTATTCTTTTAAACACTCCCCAGCGAAAATACAAAGGATTTTGCAAAATGTTGTTTCTGCTTTTTTTCATTGAGAGGATACTATTATATTATTTGCGAAACTAAATAAATAACACGAATTATCGTTTTTTTAATTATTATTAAATTGTTTTCAATTCGACTCCTAAAATTCCATAAAAAATTGCGAAGGTTGCGTTTTTGGGTAGAAAATGTTAAAAATGTCGACATTTGAAAATGATCAATTTTGCAAAACGTTGCTCGGCCGGCAATAATATTAAAATTGCAATTAAACAAATTAGTTACTTTTTTAAACTAGCCAAAAATTACAAAAATTTTGCAAATCGTACTGAGTAATAAGTAACTAAGTACTAACATCATATTAGATTTGCAGACTGTTTACTACTTGGCAACATAATTAATTATAAACAAATTATTATTTTGTTTATGACTCCCCAGCGAAAATACCGAAGGTTTCGCGAATTGTTATTTCTGCTTCTTTTCATTGAGAACATACTATTATATGATTTGCAAAACAGTATGCCTAACGCACATCATCTTTTTTTAAATTAATGTTGCATTTTTGTAATTCCACTCATAAAATTCCTGCGAGAATTGCAAATGTTGCGTTTTTGAGTAAAAAATTTTTGGAAAAGTCGAAATCTAAAAAATATCAAATTTTTGAAAGGTTGCACGACCGGCAACAATATTAATATTGCAATTAAGCAAATTAGGTACTTTGTTGAACTAGCCAAAAAAGACAAACATTTCGCTAATCGTTTTTTTTTTCATATTTTTCCTCTTTTTTTCACATTGGCAGTTATTTTATTACTTTAAAAAACTTTTTTAAAGAAACTTCATACCATGAAAATAGGTCGTTAGTAGTAAGTTAATTATCACTAAGTACGATTTGCGAAATGTTTATCTTTTTTGGCTAGTTTAACAAAGTACCTAATTTGTTTAATTGCAATTTTAGTATTGTTGCTGGTCGTACAACCTTTTTAAAATTTGATATTTTTTAGAGTTCGACTTTTCCCAATTTTTTTTCCCCAAAAACGCAACATTTGCTATTCTTGCAGGAATTTTATGAGTGGAATTGCAAAAAATGCAACATTAATTTTAAAACCCATGACGTGCGATATACATACAGTTTTGTAAATCATATAATAGTCTCTTTTCAATGGAAAGAAGCAGAAACAACATTTTGCAAAACCTTCGGTATTTTCGCTGAGGAGTGATTAACAAAATAATGATTTGTTTATAATTAATAATGTTGCTGTATCACGAACGTTTGCAAATTTAATACAAGATATATACTGAATTTATAATCACTCACTCAAGTTTACAAAATGTTTCGAATTTTCGTGAAGCAATGGGGGGCAAATGCTGCAAATTAATTTTTTTAAACAAATTACCGATCCGACCACGTTTTGCAAAATGTTACTTTATGTTCAACATATGAAAAAACAACTATAGAATTTTTTTGAAGACCTTCGGAATTTTTGTTAATTGACTCGATTTTTATGTCTAATTCCACTGGTCTACGAGGCACACCGTGAAAGAAGATCATACATACAAACATTCTTTATATGCTCTCTGTGATTTAAAAATGTCATAGTTTTAATTTCCTTTTCCGTCCACTTAAAAAGTGGACCAATCTGCTATAAGTTCCGATACCATTTCTGGAACGCTTGGTGAGGACCTTTGGAAATGCACTAAATTGGAATTAAGGCGTGGGTGCAGAAAGTTTCGCGAGCAACAAAGTCCGCTGTGCGTGAAGGAGAAACTCTGAAATAGAAGCCAGGCTGGGTTCGTTTCCACGGAAAGGAAGACGTCGAGGAAGAGAGGTTATTTCGGGTGAGGTCAGAGGCTGAGGTCAGTCTATCAAGCCTGGTCAAACCTCCCACGAGTCCTGGAACTTCGCCAGATCTCGTCTCGCACCCACGCGATTTGCCGATTCAAGAGGATCTCCTGGCATTCCTGGATAGATCGTAAGATCTCGATCATAAAAAAAAATTGTGAAGAAACCGAGATTTGAAATCTAACCAGGAAGCGAGGTCATGAATATTCTCTCCGGAACATCAATCTGTTTATTTGTGCTCTCAGCCAAAATATTCGCTTTGGCATTCGAATGGTGTATAATGAGAAAATATTTTGCCAATAAATAGAAATTTAAGATCCATGGTTATGAATAAATCTGTATTCACTTAGAAACATCAAGATAGGATATTTGGGAGAAAATGTTTGAATCATAAAACGTTTTTGGAACTGCAGGCTTCACAGTCCAATATGCTCTCAAAACGGAGAAAATTGGGTAATTTTTCACGAAAAGTAGAGGAAAAAATTATTTTGGAAAGAATAAGAGTGAATACCATATTCTTGAGATTTCAATTCGAAATATGTTGCATTTTCAACAAAATATTTCAGCTTTCAAGCTCAAAAATCGAGTTATTTCGAAAATCTTCTACTTTAAACTCGAAAAGAAGAATTTTCACAAAGAAAGGTTATTTTTAACAAAGAAAAATGATTTCTCAACCAAATAGTTGAATAAGAAAAGAGAATTTTTAATAAAACAGTTCCATATACAACCAAATAGTTGAACTGTCAAGAAAAAGATACGACTTTTTAACAAAAAGTTGAATTTTCAATCGAATAGTTAAATTTGTAATCAAATAGTCAAATTTTCAACCTTTTGAATATTCAAACGAAAAAAACGATATTTCAACTAAAAAAGAAAAAAACAGTGAACTAATGTTGCTTTTTGAAACTAAAAAGATGAATTGTTTACAAAGCGATTATATTTTCAGCCCGAAAATATGAATTTACAACAAAAAAGTTCATTTGTGACCAAGTAGTTGAATTTCTAATAAAATAGTTGAATTTTCCACCACACTCTCCAAATTTTAATCGAAAAAGAAAAAACAGTTGAATTTTTAACCCAAAAAAAAAGGATTTTTAATAGAAAATTCAATTTTGAACCAAATAGTTAAATTTTCAACCAAATTTTTAATCGTTAACCAAAACAAAAGTTCCCATTTGCAGCCAGATAGCTTCAGTGCCAAGCAAAAGAGAAGAATTCTCAACAAAAATGTTCGAATACTTGAATTTTTATCCTACTGAATTTTGCAAATATAAAAAAATGAAAAAATTTTCAAGCAAGAAGGAAAAAAAAGTCATCCGAATGATTGGATTTTAAAAATAAACACACTAATTGTTTATAAGGCGGTTATATTTTCAACCCAACAATATGAAATTTCAACAAAAAAGATCATTTTCGACGAAGCAATTGAAATTTCAATCCTATAATTGAACTTTCTACCAAGCTTTTCAAATTTTAAGGCAAAAAGGCAAATTTTCCACAAAACTGTTGAATTCTTAACTAGAAAATATCGATTTTAAAAAGAAGACTCAATTTTCAACCGGATAATTGAATTTTCAACAAAATTTTTGAATTCTTCACCGACAAAAAATGAATTTTCAACCAAATAGTTGCAATTTGAATCAAAATAGATTAATTTTCTACCAAAACGGATGCATTTTCAATAACAGAGATTAGTTTTCAACCTGAAAAGTCGAATTAAAAAAAAAATTTAACTTTTAAGCCCGGAAAAATGAATTTTCAACAGAAAAGTTTATTTTCAACCAGATAGTTAAATTAAAACAATGATTTTTAAACGAAAGGTCTCATTTACAACCAACTAGCTGGACTGTAAAGCAGAAGTAATGAATTTTCAACAAAAAATAGATTTTTTAATCAAACAGTTCAATTTTTAACCAACAAAGACGAATTTTGTACAAAACGATTATATTTTCAACCCAAAGATATGTATTTTCAACACAAAAGTTCTTTTTCAACCGAATAGATGAATTTTGAAAAAAAAATTATTTTCAATCCGAAAATCCGAAAAAAAACTAGAAAATACAAAACTGTACAAATTTTTGACCAAAAAATATGACTTTTGAAAAAATAGTGAATTTTCAACGCAAAAAAAGAAATCTTCGAGCGAAACTGTTGCATTAGAAAAAAAATGGTTTCAACTAGTTGAATTTTTATGGTAAAAATTTGAAAAATAGTTGAATTTTCAATTAAAAAGTACTATTTTTCTATTTAAAAATGAATTTTTAAATTAACAGGATGAATCTTCTATAAAAAAAAAACAAATTTTCAAAAAAATGTATTTTTGAACAAAAAATTTGATTTTCAAGTAAATGAGCAACTTAAGGCGATGAAGTCTAAATCAAAAAAAAAATTGTAGAATTTTCAATTAAAAAAAATTAAACTTCAACAAAAAATGGTTGAAAAAACAAGGGAAAAACGGGAAAAAAGAGGGGAATAGGGGAAACAGTGTTAAACCTGGAATTATATGGGATTATTTTTAATCAATTTTTTTTGTTGAAAAAAGATTTTTTCCTTTTGCTCCGCTGGGAATCGAACCACAGAACTTTCGATTGCCGGTCGGGTGCTTTTCCATTAAGCTACTAGAGAGATCAAAAGAAGAAACTTTTTAGTAGAAACTAGAAACTTACTCTCTAGTAGCTAGGAAAGCACACGACTAGCAATCGGAAGTTCTGTGGTTCGATTCCCAGCGGAGCGAAAGGAGAAAATCTTTTTTCGGAAAAAAATATGAATAATTGATAACTCGCCTAATTTTCTAAATCAAAAATGAATATTTGTAACATTTTCCTGAAATTAGCGGTTTTTTTAGCTTTTTCTTTTCAATTCAGGTCTCGTAACTGCTCAGGCTTTTGAAAAAATGGTGAAATAGTAATCTCACTTATCTAAGAAAAGTAACCGAAAAGTAACAATAATGAAGCAAAAAAGTAACCAGAAAGAAAGATTTTTTACTAAAAAGGACAAAGTTTCCAACAAAATTATGAATCTTCAACAACAAAATGTACGTTTAAGAAAGTAGTTCAACTTTTAACAAAATGGTTGGATTTTTCTGACATGAAAGATTAATTTTTAACGAAAAATTTAATAGTTGATACAATAACCAAAATTTAGATTTTAAGCCAAAAAGACAAATTTTTACAAAACTGTTGAATTTTTAACCAGTAAATATGGATTTCACTTTAAACTTAATTTTCAACTTTAATTCAAAGATTTAACTTGAAAAATTCAATTTAAAGTTGAAAAAATTAATGTTTAACCAAACAGACGGATTTTCAACTACAGCTATAGAATTTTCAATTGAAGTTGAATTTTCAGTTGGAAAAATTACTATCAACAACAAAAAAATAACTTTCAAAAAAATAGTAACATTTTCGAACAAAGTGATGAATTTTCAAATAAAATTGTGAATATTTAACTGGAATAGTTTAATTTTAAATCAAAAAGATGAATTTCTAAGTGAAATGATGAATCTTTAAATAGAATAACTGAATTTTTGACCAAAAAGGTAAAATTTTCAACCAAGAAGACTAATTTCTATCAAAAAAACACGAATTTTCAACTAAGATAAGGTAATTTTTCAACCAAAAATTGAATGATTGATTTTTTAGTTGAAAAATGAATTTTCCATCGAAGAGATGAATTTTCAACTAAAATAATAAATATTTAACTCGAATACTTGCATTTTTAACAGCAAAAAATTATTTTTGAACAAGAAGTTTCCACAAAAATTAGGAATCTTCAACAAAAAAATGTTGCTCTAAGAAAGTAGTTCAACTTTTAACAACAAGGTTGAATTTTTCTGACTCAATACAATGAATTGTAACAGAAAAATCTAATAGTTGATGCAATAACCAAAAAAGATTTTAGTTTTATTTGAAAAGCAGTAGAATTAATTTGAAGAAGACAATTTTTTAACGAAATAGGTTATTTTTTAACCAAATTGTTGAGTTTTTGAGCCAAAAAGACGAATTTTTACAAAACAATTGAATTTTCAACCAGTAAATATGAATTTTGACAAAAGAGTTATCTGTCAACCAAATAGTTGAATTTTCTACGAAAACGGGAGAGTCTTCAACCGAAAAATACGGATTTTCAACAAAATAAGTACATGTCTAACTGAAAAGATGAATTTTTAAATAAAATTTTGTATTTTAAGACAAAGGGGTGATTTTCAATTCAAAAAATTAATTCCCTACCAAAAAATACGAATTTGAAACTAGAATTTCAACAAAGATTAAAATTTTAATTTAAAAACTAGCAATTTTAGCTAAATTGCGATTTTTATCAAGATTCCTGATTATTCAATTGATAGCCTTTTTAATACATTCTACATACAAACTAATTATTATTTTATTGTTTTTACCTAATTTTCCTGGCTCTAAAGTGCCACATTTATTGAAAAAATTTGAATTTTTACGTTTTTCACAAGTTTTTAAATAATACGATTAATAAGTTAATTCATTTCTTTATTTTGGGCGAACAATGTAACCAAAAGTAACCTTTTCATGAAATAAGTAACTTTTTAGTAACCGCGAATCAAAAAAGTAACTAAGGGACCACTTGAATTGCATGACAGCACAAGGGGGGGGGGGGGGGGGCCGAGAAATTTTATTACGATTTGTTACGGAAGGGGGTCCTTCACTCATATACGTAATTTTTGCAAATTCGCAAAAGTGTTTTCCTGAAGATTATCTTTTTGGTTATAAATTGTATTATTTGGTTGAAAATTTAACAATTTTCTGAAAAAGACATAATTTTTTTGCAAATTCAGCTGTTCTGTTAAAAATTCGTCTTTTTGGGTTAGAAATGCAACTCTTTTTGTGTAGTATTAACATTTTGTTTAAAATTCATATTTTGTTGCTGAGAAGTCAACTGAAATCTTTTTTGAATGAAAAATATTTATTTTGAAAATTTGACTTTTTAATTTGAAAGCTTTTTTTTAAAATAGAAATATTGCCTTTTTTGAAATTTGTATTTTTGATTTAGAAATTCACCTGTTTCAGTAGAATTTTCATACTTTTTGGTTAGAAATTTGACTATTTAGCAGAAAATTCATTTATAGTTTATAATTCTCATTTTGGTGTTGGGAAGTGAACTGGAATCTTCTTTGAATGAAAATGTAACTATTTTTTTGTATTTTTTTTAAATTCATCTGTCTTAAAAGAAATATTTCATCTGTCTTGAATGAAAATGCAACTAATCTGTTAAAAAATCAATTCCTTTTTGAAAATTTGTTTTTCTGATTTTAAAATTGACCTGCTTTACCAGAAATTGCATCTTTTAGGATAAAATTGCAACTGCTTCGTTCAAAATTCAACAATTTTGTTGAAAAGTCATACTTTTTGGTTCAA
>CAKNXH010002050.1:95665-116348 GCA_932178445.1 Andricus quercusramuli | reverse complement strand
TTTACACGAATATAATACCCTCAAGTTATAGGATGAGAATGTAAAAATTATTTATTTCTTTTTCGTCTGATGTATATTTGCATTGTGAGAAGTGAATTTCCAGCTGAATCACTGTCTCGGTTCACCAACCTCTAGGAACTTTTACGAAATCAGCAAAATGTTCCAATAAGAACCCAATCTTAAAAGTACAGATTATAAAACGTGAACTTTCATGACCCGGAGAAACGTCGATCGTAGATCGATTCTAAATGATCGACATTGGCTGTCGAGGTTAAACGGACAGGGCAATTTCAACCAGTAAGTTTCACGATCCTTAGGAGCGATAAACGTGATTCAATTTTCAATATTCTTCTTTTTAATCGAAAATGGCTTATGGTGTGATACCACTTTGATCTATAACAAGTCTGGGAATGGTGCAGACAACAAGAGAAAATTAGAAACAAATCTTCTTCAAGTTCAAACGTCAAGCCTGTTATCTTCTAATAGATTCTAATAGAGATTATAACATTCACATTTTACAAGGATATTAAATAGATTCTTACAGGCAGCGCATGAAATATAAAAAATTTATAAAAAGAAAGAAATTTATAAAAAATCATTAGATTAAAACTTATGTCATTGCGATTGGTTTTCAATTTTTGAAATTACTTAATTTCTGCAAATGTAAAGTTTATCACTTTCAATTTTTAATAGTATAATTTTGAACACTTCATCATTTAAATCGTTGAATTTTGGATATTTTATTCCAAAATTGTTTAATCTAAGCATTTTTAGCGACAAGTTAGTTATTAGTTGACAGAAAAAAAGTCAAGTTTTTCGGTAGATGAAATATTCAAGTAGTAAATGATTGTTGTAACCAGACATACTGGAATTACATTGTAAGTAGATGAATCTGTGTTTTGTAAGACTGATAAGAAATACATACAATTTCATTCAATCAAGATTTGGAATTTTTTACGAGAAAAGTTCAGACTGGAAAAAAAGTAAAAAAAAAAGCTTTCGCCGAATCACAATAAAAACGATTTTTTGTTTGTTAAAATTATCTTTGAATATCCTTCAATCAAGAATTTTCACAAGTGTTAAAATAGACTTTACAGTCCGAATTGCTCTACAAACAGGGGAAATAGGGTGATTTTTTACTGAAATAGGGGAATAAATTATTTTGAAGAAAATTAATGTGGGTGCTATATTTACTTCAATTTAGAACGCTCTCAATTCCTAAAATGTCAAGCAAAAATATTGAATTTTCAACAAAAGAAACTAAATTTTTTTTAAAGTTAAATTTTCAACCGAATAGTCGAATTTCCAACCAAGAAGCTTGCAAAATTATCAAATTTTCATTTAAAAAAAGACGAATATTCTATATGATACAGGAATATTCAACTAAAGAAATATAAAAGTTCAAACGAAAATTGAATATAGTTACATTTTCAGTCAAAAAAGTGAATTTTCTACAACAACAACACGTTTAACAAAACAGCTAGATTTGCTACCAAAGAGATGAATCTTCAACCACATTGTTAGATTTTTAAACCAAAAAGACAAATTTTCTATAAAATATTTGAAATTTTTACGCTGAAAATGTGAATTTCAAGCAAAATAATTCAATAGTTGATATTTCAAAGAGAATTTTTTTCATTTATTGCTTTTTCAAATGAGTCTTCTATTTTTCCCTGTTTCCACGAAACTTCCCGTTTTACTCGTTTCTTTACTTAAATTTGAACTGAATTAGTAGAACCCGATAAGAAAGTCCAAATAATTTTGGTTAATAAATCTATTTTTGTTGTCGAAATGTTTACCATTATGTTTTTCGTTTGGAATTTCTTTCGTTTGGTCAAAAATTCTACAATTAGGTTGAAAATTGAATTATTTGGTTAAAAAGCAACTATTTTGTCAAAAAGTCATTTTTTTTGTCAAAAATTCAAATAGTTAGTTGAAAGTTCAAATAATTTGTAAAAAATTCATTTTCTTGGTTAATGGTTCATCTCTTTGGTTACAATTTTAATTATTTCGTGGAATATTCGTTTCATGTATTCTGTTGATAGTCAATCTTTTCTTGTCAAAAATTAATCTTTTTTGTTCAAAAATCCGCTTTTTGATTGAAAATTCAACGCATACATTGAATTTTGAACTCTTTTCTTGAAAATTAATTTTTTTAAACATTCTTCATTTAAGTTGAAAATTCATCTCTTTGTTGGGAAATTTAAATATTTTGATACAAATACTTTTTTTTTAGAAAAAATGCAGCTGCTCGCTTGAAAATTAATTTGTTTAGGTTGAAGATTCTACTATTCTGTTGAAAATTCGTCACTTTCGCTTGCATTCAACTGTTTTTTTTTTATTTAAAATTAGATGTTCCATTGAAATGTTAACTATTAAATTTTTTGTTGGAGAACAGATTTTTTGTTTGAAAAATAAGCTACTCGGTTTCAAGTTGAAATTCTACATAAATTTTTTTTTTTTCTTGAAAATTCATCATTTTAGTTGAAATTTCAAATATTCGGTCGTTAAATTATTACTTTTTGTTTGTTCTTCTTCATTCATAATGTGTCCCATAAGGGTTTACAGGCCCTCCGTTTCTTACAAACTTTTTTGTTTAAAGATTCACACTTTGGATTAAAAATTAAACTGATTAATTAATAATAAAACTATTCATATTAAAATTCAACTATATTGTTAGAAAGTCGTTTTTTTCTGGTAAAAAAACCATTGTTTTTCTCAAAATTGAGCTATTCCAATTTTGGTTAGAAAGGGTTCCTTTTTAAAATGAAAATTCAACTATTTAACAAAAAATTAATGTATTCGTATTTCATTGAAAATGTAACCTTTTGGATCGAAATTCGATCATGTTTATTGAAAATTCATAATTTTTATCGAGGATCCAACTATCTTGTTAAAAGTTCGTCTTTTTTATTCGAATTCCACTCGATAACAATTTTTTAGCATTAGTTTCTTTAAACCGAAAATTTCATGATTCCAATTTATGGTGAGAATCTTCTTTAAATGAAAATTCATCTTTCTGGAATGGAAACTAATTATCTGGTCGAAAATTCTCCTTGTTCGGTTTAAAAGTCACTGTTTTCTGAAACTTTCGACTTTTCGGTTCAAAACTTAACCATTTTGTTAAAAATGAGTCTATTCGATGAGAAAATTAATTTTGTTAAATGAAAATTCGTCTATTTGGTTGAGGATTTAACTACTTCATTAAAACTTCTTTTTTCGTTGAATTTATCTAGTTGATAATGTTTTTTTTTTTTGTTCAAAACTGATCTTTTTTAGTTGTGACCTCATGTATTTTGTTGAAAATTCGTCTGTTGGTAGAAAATTAATCTTCTTGGTTCATAATTTATCTTCGTGAGTTGAAACTTCAGCTACTTGTCAAAAAATTTAAATATTTTATTTCTAATTAAATTACTCTGTTGCAAGTTCAACTATTTTGTTAAAATGATATTATATTTATTATTTTGTTAAAATTATATTAAATTATATGTTTTTGTAGAAAAGTAAGAGAATTAACAATGAAGTACAAGTTTCTACAATTCAAAAATTTGTATTACTTTTTATTAATATTGTTTCAATCTGAAATATTCCATTTTTAACCCATTTAATTTGAAATTTTTTAATTGAGTAAGAGATTTGTTTTTAATTTTTAGCAATATTCCACTTTTCATTTAAAAAACAATCTTAGTTAATCTTAAGAGAATATTCAAAAGGATTTTTGAAAAGTTTTGAATAATAAATAACAATTGAACAATTATTGATTTGGAAAATGATCGAGTCAGTTTAAAATATATTTAGAATTTTTTAAAAGATTCCAAAATAATTTGAAACCTGAAAAGATTTCAAAACATTTAAAACACAGTGTAGATTTCTGAACATTTCGAAGACAAAATTGATAATCTTTTTAAGCATTTTGAAACCAACAATAATTTTTGTTGAAAAATTAATATTAATAGAATATTTAATGTGATTTTCACAATTTTTTAAGAAGAATCTGGATAATTTTAAGGTAATTTTTTACTTTTGCAAGATTTTCCAGACATTTTTCGGGAAAGCTTGAGTCCTTAGATAATAAAATTGTTATTACATTCTGAAAAAATTGTACAATTATTTCTTTCTAACATATTTTTCATCAAATGTTTAAAAAGATTTCAAAACATATTTTAATGTATAAATCAATGTTTCTAGCTTAAAATTGCTTGAAATTACATATTTTTGAAAATTTATACATTTTTTATCAATTCTTTAATGTAGCATTGAAAATAATAGCGTGGATTTCTTTTTTTGAAAAATTTCAACTATACAATGCATAAAAGTTAAAAAATGAAATTTTGCAGTTTAACTGCTTTTAATTTAGAAATTTTCAATTGAAATCTTTTTAAGACTTTAATTCGGACAGTTTAAAATTCAAAAGTATTTCACTTTGAGTATTTTAATTTGATGTTCAGTTTTCACAACTTCAAATGAAAAATAAAATTTATTTTCAAGAGTTCGAATCTTTTAATTTCAATGGCGGAGATCAATTCTTTCTCAATTGTTCAATTTTTATTTGTGGCCAAAAAGTTGTTCTATTTAAATCTAGGATAAGAATTATTGAAGATATTGCAATGACATAATTTTGAATAACATGTGGTGTGAAATCGATTGCTACATATTTGGAAAAAAAGCTTGAAACATAAGGTTTTTTTTAATAACGATTGTTCATTCTTGTCTTCAAATATTCTACCATTCCTTTAAAATTTGAACATATGTCGAAGCTTTTTGTAATAGCGATCATGTACAATAAAATACAACAATGTAGGAAAAATGCAAAAAAAGTACAAAATTCGTCTCAATAATAGAAAAAAGTTGTACTTTCCTGTAATTTTGGTTGTAATTTAATCTTCTTGGTTGAAAAGTCAGACCTTAGATTCCCTGTTGAACTATTTTCTTAAAAATTCATTTTTTCAGGATTCTTCATGTTAATTGAGTTCATTGTCCCTATTGATGTTTTCAAGGTGTTTTAAGATTTTGATTGCTTTTCTATGTTTCCTTGGGAAAATATTATACGTTTTTGCGATGACGGTTGTTTTGTCAAATAAAATGATATTTCCTGTTTCGATATGATGCCCAGCTTGTGCTGATTGCGTGAAATGTTTTAGCCTTGCCTTACTCGCATGTTCCTCTACAATTTGGCTCACCGCACTCCCTGTTTCTCCAATATAGACTTCATAATGTGATAACTTTCCATATCTTTTTCCTCAAAATTCAATTTTTTGGTTCAAAAATTCCACTTTCTTCTGGGGAAAAAATTGTCCTAATAATATATAGTATATAATGGGCTTTAAAATTCAACTATTTCATTGAAAACGCAACGTAGCAATTTATCGGGACGAGTACACCTTTAGACGGATGCCCCTTCAGAGTGTCGCGCATTATGTGGACGCTCCCAGAAGAGAAATTAAATATGAGAGAAAAAAGACCAAGAAACTGGATTCAAACGAGTACAATAAACACGTGTATTGCCTGGAAGGTTTCTTTACTAGAAACAGAAAAGGAAAGTTTTTCGCGGAAAACTAGATGATCTGTGGCGATTGAAATTCCGCAAAAACGAAGAACTATATAAGTTTTTAGAACGTTTCCAGTGCACGGTTAGATGCTCAGAGGAAAAGGTCCTGCACGCTAATAAATAATTGCACGATCAGCTTCAGCGGTGCTCGAGTTCCATGCGGTTAATTAACGAGGCGACTCGCTATACTTATATCCCGAGCGTCACTATAAACGCACCTTGGTTGCCGCACAGTAGCCTATCTTTAATCTAAACCTGATGAAAAATTGGCATATAAAACTAGACTGCAAGAAAGTGTAGTAATTATAACATTAAAGGCTGGTTCAAATTGATTGCATTTAATGAAAGGCTCTTGATCAATCATTAGGTAAATCGTAATCGATTAAAGAAACTTTTACAATCAGAGTGTGGTCTATGTTAATAGATAATTTGCGTATTTCAAGAATCAGTAAAGCGGTGAAAGTAGAGGGTGACCACGGAACTTCTTTTTCAAAATTCCCTGACTTTTTCCTGATTTTCACTGACTAATTGTTCGTGTTTTCTGACCATTAATATTCGAAACCAAAATTTTAATCTTGTAACATTTTTATGTTTTTCTAGCTCCGGGCAGAAGACTTTTTTCCTGAAGGGGAAGTGAGGGGAAATTACGGGAGAAGAAATAGGGGAAGTGAGATCAATGAGGTGAAGGTAAGTAAGAGAAATAACGAGGGAGCAGGGGAAGTGGGAGAAAATGAGGGGACGAAAAGTAGAAAAAGTGAGGTGAAATGCTGGGAGGAGCAGTAGGGAAAGTGAAGGCAAATGAGTGAAGAATTGGGGTGTGTAAGGGGAAATGAGTTCAAATAAGGGGAGGGGAAGTAAAAGAAGTGATTGCAAAAGTGGGGAGGGAAAGTAGAAGAAGTAAACGGTGATGGTAGATGGGAGATGGGAAGTAGGAGAAGTGAAGGAAAATGAGGGAGAAAGTAGGTGGTTTTAGAGGAAATGAGTGCGAATAAGGGGTGGGGGGAGTAAACGTCATGAAAATTGAGGAGAGGGTCATTGCGGGAATTTATGAGGAACAGGGCGGATGGATAGAGCAAGTAAAGGAAAATGAGGGGTGTAAAGTAGATAGAGTAAGAAGAAAAGAGGATGAGGAAAGTAGAGAGAGTGACGGACAAATATGGTAGGGAAAATTGGAAAATGAGGAAAGGGGTGATGGAGTGATGGCAAGTAAGGGAAATAATTAGAGTAAGTAGGGAAAAGGAAGTGAGGGGCAGTAGGAGATGCGAAGGGAAACAAGAGGGGAAGTAGGGGATGTAAGGGGAAATAAGTTTAAATGAGGGAAGGGGAAGTAGAAGAAATGATGGGGATATAGGGAGGAAAGATGGAGGAGAGAGTGAAGGGAAGTAGGAGAAATAATTGGAGTGAGTAGAGAAAAGAAGGACAGGGAGAGTAGGAGATGCGAAGGAAAATTAAGGGAAAAGTAGCGGATGTAAGGTAAAATGAGTTCAATGAGTAGAGGGGAGGTGAAAGAGGTGATGGGTAAGGTGGGGAGAAAAAATAGAAGAAGTGAGGGGAAATAGGGAAAAGAAAGTAGGGGGATTGGAGGAAAATGATGGAAAAAGTAGGGGTTTGCGGGGAAATGAAGGAAAAAGAGGAAAGTAAAGTAGGGAGAGTGAGAAGAACAGAGGAGAGGAAAATGCGAGAGAAAAATATGACATAGAAAATAGAAAAATAAGAGCGAGGAAGGGAGAAGTGAAGGAAAGTAGGGAAAATAATCATAAGTGAGGATGAGTAGGAAAGAGTAAGCGAGAGCTGAGGAAGACGAGTAGGGGAAATGACCATTGAGCAGGGAAAGTGGGAAAAAATGAGGGAAGGAAAAGGAGAAAAAGTAAATTGAAATGCAGGAAGGGGCACTAGGGGAAGTGATGGAATAGGAGGGAGCAAGTAAGGTGTGTGAGAGAAAATGAGTTTGAACGAGGGGAGGGAAAGTAAAAGAAGCGATGAGAAAAGTGAGCAGTCAAAGTAAAAAGGAATAAAACGTGGTGGAAAGGGAGAAGTGGGAAGGTAAGTGACGTAATGCGAAACAAGGAGGGGGAATAGGAGAAGTGAATGGAAAAGGTGGTTGGAAAGTTGGCGGAGTAAGAAGAAAAGAAGAGAGGGCAAGTAGGAAAAATGACGGGGAAATATGGTAGGGGGAATAGGAGAAAGAGGGAAGGGGGGAGGAAGGGGGAAGTAGGAGAAATAATTAGAAATTACAGTGAGTGGAGAGGGGAGAGGCAGCTGGGTAAGTGAGGAAAGGGGGAAGTAGAGAAGAAGAAGTTGCCGAGGGCGAAGAGGAGAAGTTTAGGGGAGGGGGGAGGGTGAAGTAAGGGGAAGGAAAGTATGGAAGAAGAAGGTTTGAATGACTTAATTAACGTCGAAAGGGGGAAGGAGAGAAGAAGAAGTTTTCGAGGGCAGTGGCGGAGGGGAAGTGGGGGGGGGGGGGAAGAATGGGGGAGAAAAGAATGAGAGAAAAAGGTTTGAGCGACTTAAATAACGTCCTCAAATGCTACGAAAACCTTTCTTGCAGGCGAGCGGCGCCTACTTTAAATAGTTTTTAATATAGTACCCTTTATGAATGAAATAAAAAAATTTGAAACAGTCGCCTATTTAAACCGACAAAGTGACTAACATTCTAACCCAAGAAATGACTAATGTGCACTGATTAGTAAAACTGAATTGAATTTGCAGGAATTTTAGGGAAATGAGAAGAATTCGATGGAATTTCCAACAATGCCTGATGAATTAAAAAAAATTATTCAATTCAGTAAATTTGAAATGAGTTAAGAAAATTTTAAGGAAATTCAAAAGAGTTTGATACATTGCCTAAGAATTCAAGGTAAGTTGAAAATACTCTAGGATGAATTTTAAAACAATTACGAAAAAATCTATTGAATTGAGTAGAATTCAGTGAATGGAGAAGAATTAAAATGAATTTGAAAGAATTCGAATGAATTCATAAAATTCAACATAGTTCCAAAGAATTTCAGATAACTAGGTAAGAATTCATGTGAAATCCAAATTAATTTTGATGAATGGCAAATTTTTGTTTAAATCTCTTTAAATTTTGGAAGACTTACGAAATCCCTCATGTATTTTGAAGATATTCTTAGAAATCCATTGAAGTATTTTAAATTCCCGTGAAATTCTATGAAATCTGATATTTTTTAAAAAACTTTGAAACTTTTTAAAGCTCTTGAAAATTTGTTGGTCTTTTCAAAAATAACCTGGACCCTTTTAAATTCTTTGTAACCACTTAAAATCTTCAAAGTCTATTAAAAATACCTTAAGATACTTCAAATCCTTTAAAATATTTTCAAAGCCCTTGAAATCCGTGAAAACTCTCAAAAATTCCTTGGAAGTTTCAAAAATATCCTGATATCTTTGAGATTCTTTTAGCTCCCTTCAAAAGTAATGAAATAAATGATAAAATCCTTGGAATATTTCAGAATATGCTAAAATCTTTAAAATTCTTCAACTTCTTTTGTTATATTTCCAAACATTTGGAAATCTATGGAATCCTGCAAATATTTCCTGAAATCCTGGAAATTTTATCAGAATAACTTGACAGCTTTTAAAATCTCCTGAAATCATTGAAATCCTCGGAAATGTTACAAAACCCTCATAATCTCTTAAAGCATCCTACAACCTCCTACAAAATCGTTCCATATCTTCTGAAATTCTAGAAAATTCTTTAAAATCCCATACAATTTTTTTAAATCCCTGAAAATCATTCAAATCCTCGCGAATTTCTTGAAAACATGCAATCTTCAAATCCCTTGAAATTTTTCCAAAGTTTTTGAAGCTTCCTCGGAATTTTTACAATTTCCCTCAAATCTTTAAAATCCTTTGAAATCCCTTTGAATTCTTGGAATCTATAACAAATTCATTAGTATCCTTTAGAATAGCGTAACAGATTCAAAACAAAACTCCATAAAATTCAGAAATATGGAATATGAAAAAATAAAAATCCCGGGAAGACGGGAAGCCAAATCGGATTAGCATTATATCCATTATCCCTATTGATGTTATTAGGGTCCGTTTTTGCGATTACGGTTGTTTTGTCAAATAAAATGCTATGTTCTGCTTCGATATGATGCTCACATAGTGCTGATTGCGTGAAATGTTTTAACCTGACCTTACTCGCATGTTCCTTCACAAGTTGGCTCACCGCTCTCCCTGTTTCCCCAATATAGACTTTACGACAAGAAAAAGGGATTTTATATACTCCCGGATCACTGAAAGATGCCTTTTTATCTTCTGCGTTGTTTAGAAGTTGTCCTATTTTCGCAGGTGATTTAAATATGGTTTGGATGCTGTGTTTGTTGAGAATTCTTTCTATTTGTTCTGTGATACCTTGAATGTAGGGGAGGATGGTGGTCGTATTTCTCTGTCTTTCTTTAGTAGGTTGTGTTTACTTGTTTTTTTCTTTAAATGTATTTTCTCATTTCTTTATTAATTTGTTTGTTTGTGTAATCGTTTTGTATTAGGATTTGTTGAACATTTTGTAGTTCCTTTTATAAGTTATCTTTATCTGTTATGGAGGCAGCTCTTCATACAAGGAAGTTGATCACCGATTGCTTTTGAGATGCAATGTCTATATTGGAGAAACCGGGAGCGCGGTGAGCCAACGTGAAAAAGACCATGAGAGTAAATTCGGGCTAAAACATTTCAAGCAATCGTCACTAGCTAAGCATCATATTGTAACAGGACATAGCATTTTATTTCACAAAACAACCGTTATCGCAAAAACATACAATATTTTTGCAAAGAAAACATAGAGAAGCAACCGAAATCTGAAAACACACTAATAACATCAATTTATTGGGGCCATGGGGCTCTCTGGCCAATCGCAAGGCATCGCAGAGAATACATACATAAGACAACATAACCTGAAACTTCAGTTTCAGGTCAGCCCTGAAGAAGTGAACAATGCTCAGAAAACGTCGGCAAGATTCATAGTTTCCCACACGATTAAAGCCCGAAAAAGTTTTAAATTTTAAGTTACTTGAAGTGTTTCTTACAGAAAGTCTATAACATTTTCTTTTTTTTTATTCCCTGAATTTTCCCCGATTCCCAGGCTTTTCCTGACCTGCCGATAGTCTGGAGTAATATTGATATCAGAAATTCTTCTTCTGAGATTTAAATTTAAATATATTACCGAAATGAATTCTTCCATAATAAATCGTTTTGTACGATCAAAGACTTTTTATCCTGCGTCAAGAATTTCATCTAGATTAAGGTACGATTAAACTGACAGCCCTCTTGAAAATAAAAAAATAAAATAAAACTACAAGTGTGATGGAATAATCTTCTCAAAAGCATGCATGGGTTATTAACACATGAAAATTAGAGCAATATAATGTCCGGAACGCCATTAAAGAAAAACTTATCAGTTCATCTCACATCTACCTTCAACTACCTTTTATAGCAGACAGCAAGATACTAAATGAGTTGGTAAACAAGTTGGTAGAATTTAAATGAGTCAAATCTGTCTTATTCAGATTTATCGACATGATTTTCTAGAAATTTAATGAAAACACATCTTCCTGAGTTACCCTCAACCGGGGTAATTATGGGTCACTGGGGTAAATATGGATTAAGGGATTGTTCCATAGAAAATTTTCTTCTCTTAATTGGATTTTACTAGAGATCCTAAAAATATTGCCTATAAGATTACGAGCCTCGGAACTATTTGAGAAATTAAAAATAATGTCAAAAATAGCTATTAACTTTTTTTTCAGTATCGTGTACAACATATATTCCCCATACAATCACGTTATGTCATTTCAAATCTTTCAAAATAGCCAAAAAGCTTCGAAATCCATTACAATCTTTCAAAAAACCCTGAATTTGGTTGGGATTTTTTAGGATTTCTGGGAAACAAGGGTATCTTAATCATTTCCGGCTCTTATCATCCTGTAAATTTGACTTCAGTGTCAGGATTTTTCTTTCTGACATAACTATTTCATTAAATTTTCAAGATTTTCGCTAATCGTGAATAGAGACTGAAAAACATTTTTTTGGTTCAAAATTTAACCACTCAGTTGGAAGCGGAACTACTTTGTTAGCAATGCACATTTTTGATTGATTATTCATCATCCTAGTTGAAAAATCTTTTATTTTTCGCAATTAAAATATTTTTTTAACATTTTCTTTAAATTATATTTTTAACTCAAAATTTAACTATTCCATTTGCGGTGAAACAATTGTCTTCTGCAGTTGAAAATTGAATTATTTTGTTGCATATTTCTGTATTTTGTTGAAACTTTGTCTTTTGTGGTAGAAAATTAATCTTCTTCGTGACTAATTGACCTTTTTGGTTGAAAATTAATGTATTTTATCAAAAATTATTCTTTTTTTTTTGGTAGAAAATGATTCTCTTTCGCTGAAATTTCATTTATTTTATTGAGAATTTTTTTTTTTTTATCAAGAACTAATTTTTTTTTTAACTAAAAATTTAACTATGTCTTCCATTTTTCGTCGAAATTTCTTTTAGACATTCAATCTTTTTAGTTTAAAACTCATCTGCTTGGTTGATAATTTTAAAATTTCGTCGTAAATTTATTTTATTTGCTTCAAAACTTATTTCTATGAATGAAAATTAAACAATTCTATTCTTTTTTTTTTTTTTTTTTTTTTTTTTTTGAAGAAATTTATCTTTTTCAGTTTAAAATTCAACTATTTTGTGTCTGAAAATTAACTTTTTATGGAAAATTTAATTATTCCGTTAAAAATTTATTTTATTTGGTTAAGAAGTTATTTCTCTAACTGAAAATTAAACTATTCTTTTTTTTTTAATTTTTTTTCAATTGAATTTTCATCTATTTAGTTGAAAATTTGTATTTTTCGGTATAAAATTCATCGTCTGGGTTGAAAATTGTACTATATAGTTGAGGTTTTATTTTATTTCCATTAAAAATGCATTATTTTAGTTAAACGTTCATTTCCTTGGTTAAAAATAAAATAATTTTGTTGAAAATTCCTTTTTTCAGACCGAAAATTTCTTACAAAAAATATAGCTATTTCATTTTTGCTAAAAAATTGATCTTTCTCAATTTGAAAATTAACTGGTTTTGTCGAAAACTCGTCAAAAACAGTCAAAAATTTATGACTTGAAAACTCAACATTTTCGAAGAGATTTTTTTTTCTTTATTGATTGAAAAATCTTTCTTGGCTGAAAAAAAAACTTCTTTTGTCAAAAATTCGCATTTGCTGGTTTTATTTAACATTTTTCGATTGAAAATAAACATATTTTTGGTGGAAATATCATCTATTACATTGTTTTTCGAAAATTTACTTTATTTATCAAAAATCATCGGTAAAAATAAAATTTTATTTTAATAAATCTTACATTTTTGTCAGTTCTATTATCCACACAAATTTGACATCTTCATCATATCTTCATCTTCAGAACTTTGTTTTCAAACTTTTATTTTTTAAAAATGAATGATTTTATCTAATGCCCCCAAGTATCATCAAAATTAATTTAATTTTCGGTTCCAGAGATGTCGATATTTAAAAAAAATCAAGATTAAATTTTCAATCCAAAAAGATGAATTTTCAACAGAAACAATTGAATTTTCAAACCGAAAATGACTTCCCAACAAAATTGTTAAAGGCCCTACAAACTAGATTAATTTTTCAACATAAGTTCGAATTTTCAATCAAAATCGTGAATTTTCAAAAAGAGGGATTAATTTTCTACTGAAAAAGGCGAATTTTTATCAAAATACATGATTTTTAACTAAAAAAGATATAGATAACAAGCTAATTGCCTGGATTACTTAAATTACCCCAATTATCTGGATTACAATTAGATTACTCCCGATTACACCGGATTACTCCGAGCTATTTGGATTAAAAATTACCCGGATTACCGTGGATTACCAGTTCAGATAACCGAGCCGTCTAGCGGATTACTAGAGTAATCCCCCTTGATAAAATCCCGGTGTTCTTGTGACAAAGTCTATATTCGAGAAACCGGGAGGGCGGTGAGCCAACGTATGAAGAGACATGAAGGTAACGTCAGGCTGAAGAATTTCGCGCAATCAGCACTAGCTGAGCATCACATCGAAACAGAACATAGCATTTTATTTGACAAAACAATCGTCATCGCAAAAACGTACAATATTTTTCCAAAAAAACATAGAAAAGCAATCAAAACCTTAAAACGCCTTGATATTATCTAATAGGGAAAATGGATATAATGCTAATCCGATTTGGCTTTCCGTCCTTCCAAGTTTTTTATTTTTTCATATTTCATATTTCTGAATTTTATGGAGTTTTGTTTTGAATCTTTTACGCTATTTTACAAGATCCTTATGAATTTGTAATAGATTTCAAGAATTCGAAGGGATTTTAAAGATTACCAGAGTGGTTTCCCCCTTGATAAAATCCCGGTGTTCTTGTGACAAAGTCTATATTCGGGAAACCGGGAGCGCGGTGAGCCAACGTATAAAGAACCATGAGAGTAAAATCAGTCTAAAGTATTTCATGCATTAAGCACTAGCTGAGCATCATATCGGAACAGGACATCACATTTCAACTTTTCCCCCTCGATATTTTATAAAGCATCGACCACCGTCTTGGCTGCTCTTTATAGTAATTCCATGCAGATAAAGTGCCTCCCGTGCGAAATGTCGTGAATTAATTATCACGCAGAGGCAAACCAAACCTTGCGCGTTTCGATCGTACCTTTAATCGCTCTCCACACCCCCTAACGTCATTCTCTTCAGTATTCAGCATCCTCTTCTGACCTTTTTTTTTCATCCACCTGAGGTCCTACCTACATATAAAAAGGTCTTCGAGGCAGTATTTCACGCATACCCACGCGTGCCCTACGAGAGCTCATGGGAGATGGTAAAACGAAGGAGTGAGAAGGAATCTGGTGGCAAGAGTAAAGAGGCGAAAAAGAGGAGGATGTAGGATGATATAGTTGCTGAATGCTGCTGGTGCTGATGTTGCTGTTGCTACTGCTGCAGGTGTATCCAAGGGCAGCTTTTCTCCCCAGGAAATGACCGTAATATCAGCCGTTTATGTTCACGGTTTAAGTGCCGACTGGCGGAAAGCGTATATTATGTTTGCAACTTACATCTCGTGAATTTCATTACTTAGTTGCAATTTGCATTGATATACATGAATCCTTATTAAAGGTACTCCGGCTAAGGTTTATTTAAAGTTATTATCTTATGAACATAAACTCTTGGAAAACACAATGCAAAATGCTCTCAAAAGAGGGAAAATAGAGCGATTCAATTTGTTTTATTTATAGTAATAATAATTGAAAATAATAATTCATAATAACTTTAAACTACTGACTAAAAAGAACGAATTTTCAACCAGATATTGACATCTTCAACTATGAAAGATACATTTTCAACTTAAAATAGAACAGCTGAATTTTCAGTTGAAAAAATATATCTCAAACAAATAAAATATATTTTTAATATTCAAATTTTCAATCAAACAGATGAATTCTCAACCTAGAAGATCAATTTTCTACCAAACAGAATGAGTTTTTGGCAGGATACATGAAGTTTCGAAAGAATAATTAAATTTTTAATTGAAGAAATGAATTTTCAACAAAAATGACGGATTTTTAAGGAAAAAATTCAATTTAAAACAAATAGTTTAATTGTTGACCAAAAAGATGACTTTTTAAACAAGAAGACTTATTTTCTACCAAAAACGCGAATTTTCTACCATAAGAAAAAATAATTCAGCTGAAAAAGGCATAGTTACATTATAAGTTTGAAAAATTAATTTTTACCGAAACATAAATAATTTTAAACAATATAGTTAAATTTTTAACGAAGGAAATTAACTTTTAAACAGAAATAATAATTTTTTCAATGCATTGAAAGATTAAACTTGATCCAAAAACATTGTGATTTTGAATCAAATAGTTAAATTTTCAACCAAAAAACATTACTCTTCTACCATAAAAAAGGAATTTTCAATCCAGAAGCATAAATTCCCGACAAAACATTTCAATTTTTGAGAGAATAATTGAATTTCCAACAAAATAGTTGATTATTCAACAAAAAATATTAAAATTTTCAGGCCAGAAAGGCGAATTTTTAGAAGATGGTTGAATTTTCAATAAAAAGTTAATTTTCAGCCAGGATAGATGAATTCTCTACCAAAAATCATGACTTTTTTACCACAATAGATGAATTTTTAATAAAAACAATGCATTTTTAACAAAAACATTCAATATTCAACCAAATGATTAAGTCATCAAAATAGGTGAATTTTCAACCAAATAGTGAAATTTTCAACCGAATAGTACAATTTTCGACACAAAGACGAATTTTCAGAATAGAGTTCAATTTTTTAAAAAAAAAAGGTAATTTCCAACCAAACTAGATGGATTTTTTACCATAAGAGATTGATTTTCTCCCATAAAAAAATGAATTTTCGATCCAAAGGGACAAATTTACTAAAAAGGACAAGGAACTTTAAAAAAATAATCGAATTCGCAACAAAATAGTGGAATTTTTAATCAAGTTGTTGAATTTCCAACCTACAAGGATGAATTTTAAACCAAGAATGATGGCTGTTCTAGAAAAATATTAATTTTCTATTTAAAAAGATGAATTTTCAACAAAAAAATTGAATTTTTTATAAAAAAAAGTAACTTTGAAACGGGATAAATGAATTTTCATTAAAGTAATTAATTTTCCTACAAGGTATTTGAATTTTTAACAAAATATATTAATTTTCAACCAAGAACAGTAATTGCTACCAAAAGACGAATTTTCTACAAAATAGTTCAATTTTCAACCAAACAGGTGAATCTGAGTGAAATGAATTTTTAACAAAGTAGTTTAACCTCCAATGAAAAATATGAATTTTTAACCGAATAATTAAATTTTCAACAAAACGGTTCATATTCGTTTTGAAAATCGACAATTCCGGTTGATATTTTTTCACTTTTTGAAAAATTATTATAAATTATTAAATAAAAAAAATGAAGTTTCAATTTCAGATTTAAATTCTTTGGGACTTGAAGTTTTATAAAAAGCTCAACTATATGGCAAACAAATTTTTTGTGGATGACCCTATTTTAAACCAAAGTAGATGAATTTTCAACTATAAAACATGACATTTTTCCCATAAAAGACGATTTTTCAATCTAAAAGGACAAATTTTCAATAACAAAAATTGTAACCAAAATGATTAAATTTTCAAGGAAAGAGTCATATTTTTAATCAAGTGGTTGAATTTTCAACCTACAAAGATGAATTTACAAATAAATAAGATGAAACCTTAACCAGAAAGTCTAATTTTCAACAAAAAAAGGATAAATTCTTAAAAGAATATTGATTTTACATATGAAAAGACGAATTTTCAACAAAAAGGTTGAATTTCCAATCCGAAAAGAGGTCTTTTGAAGAGAATGAATGAATTTCAAAGAAAATAGTCGAATTTTCAACCAAATAGGTGAATTTTCAACCAAGAAGAGTAATTTGCTACCAAACGACGAATTTTTACACAAATAGTTAAATTTTCAACCAAAAAGGTGAATCTAGAAAAATACATTGTTAAAAAACTAGTTCAACTTTCTACCAAAAAACGTACATTTTTAACAAGACATTTTCAAGCAAAAAGTTGAATTTTCAAAGCAAAACGACGAATTTATGAGAAGACGATTGAATTTTCTACATAAAATTAATTTTCAACCAAATAGTTAAATTTTCTAACAAACTGTAGAATTTTTAGGAAAGATTAAGAATTTTAGGTTTGAAAATGATAAGTTTTCTAAAAAAAAACAGTTGAATGTTTGACCCGAAAATAAGAATTCTCAACAAAAAAGTCAATTTAAAACCAAAGAGTTGAATTTTCAACCAAAATGTGAATCTTCATTAAAAGAAGATTAATTTTGAACAAAATAATTTAATTTTAACCAAGTTGTAGAATTAGTAACCAAACGAGATGAATCCTAAACCAAGAATATAATAGTACACTTTTGAATCAAAAATAATTAACTGTCAACGAAAATTAGTTAAATTTTCTTATCTGGTTAATGAACGAATGTATATGATTGATAATTCATAAAGGAATTACCAATGCCAAAAAAAAAATTAATTCAAAAACGCGTCCCTCAATTCTTATTACTTCATTTTCACGAAATTGAATCCTTATAAATTTGTTTCACGTAGGCCCTTAACATCGTTTGCAATGTATCATTAAGTAAAACATTACACGAAAACGTTGCAAGCACCCTATTATGAAAAAAGAGCAGGAGAAAAAACGATTCATTTCACTTTCTTGCATCTCATTCAAACGCAGCGTATATCGGCAGTCGCAAGAAATAAGTAAAAAAGGTGAGTGACGCGAGGGGAAACGTGCCTGAAATGATAAGCGACGTATTTTTTCAAACGATGAAGCAGAAGTGAATGGTGGAGAGGAAGCAAGACAGAATTAACGAAAAAGGTCGACCACCACCAGTGCCCGAAGGTTTCAGTCCAGAAACTTGAATAAGGAAAGATACGTCTACCTACCGCGGATGAGCTGATTGCGAAAATAAACATTCATTATTGTAATTACTTTCCGCGACGTGGCTGCAAGACCCAAGATCGAAGGACGTCGGTGAAAGAGAGAAGGACGTAGAAAAACGAAAGTGAGAGAGAGAGAGAAAAGTGAGAGAGAGAGAGAGAGAGAGAGCTCGATCAAGCAAAAGCGTGTATGGTTGTAGGGGAGAGTATCATTGAAATGGTCGATTGGTGAGAGCTAATTACAAAGTCGATCCGTCGATTCCTTCATTAGCGGAAAGCAATCGGTTTCACTTGCTCGAGCAAAGCCAATTTTTTCACGCGTGTAATATTCGCTTGAGAGAAAAGTACTGCATTATATATCATACCAGCAGAGAAAGCTGAAAGGATTGAGAAAATTTAATTTTTGCAACACTGTACGGGAAGTTCTCAATATATGCACCAAAAAATGGCTAATTCTTGATGAAGTCAAAGTGTGCGGGAATCATAACATTCCCGCACGAAATTGCGTGCGGGAATCATAACATTCCCGCACAAAATTTCGTGCGGGAATGTTGACCATCAAGCATACTTTGAAGGAAAGTGTGTTCTGCTGTATTCCACGCACGGAAATTAAGGAACCCGCTAGTTTCTGATTGGTCGCAAGAATTATCAGAACCAATCTGAAGCCACCGGATGCGTGATCCAAGAGTATAAGCTGCCATTGGTCAAAATTTTACGCGCGCGATTCAAAGTCGAATTTATTTAATTCGATTTTGAACCGCGCGCCAGATTACAGCCAATTGCAGAATTTGGCCAGCGTGATGGCCAATGTACGGTGCGCGCGCAGGCTGTCCTTTTGTAACAGGGGTTACAAAAAATAGTATATGATACGCGTGCGGGTTGGGGATTCCCGCACTTGTATTCTAAGGTACTATTTGGAACGGTGTTTGCTTTGAAATGAAATCTTGATGGGGATGTTGCATGACATAAGATAAAAATATTTTTAGAAACTTGAAGCAGTGAATGAAGTTATGGCAGGGTGTCTAGTGTCCTGGAAATCCTTGAAATCCTGGAAAAGTCTTTGAATTTTGATCATGGTTCTGTAATTTTTGTTCTTTTAAAGAAAATATAGTTTTTTAAACTTTTTTTTTCTAAGCGAAAAAAAATTACCTTTTCAACAATAGAAGTTTTATTTTATTACGGTGAAAATCACGTAACTACAATCGAAATGCTATATAAATATTAATGGTTAGAGCAAATAAAAAATTGGTCGGGACAAAGTTAGAGAATTTTCAAAATGAACTTTGAGACTAGTAATTATATTAGTTAGTAATTTATTTGCCTTGTATTTTTATTACTTTTCTTACAGTTGCTTCATCCTGACGACTGTAATTGTAGTGAAGAATTTGATTATTTAGTTGTAAATTCAACAATTTTTATTAAAAAGTCATACTTTTTATTCGAAATATCTACTATTACATTATTAGTTGAGAATTCATATTTTTTAGTAGAAAATTAATCTTTCTGGTTGAAAATGCCTTTCTTTGGTTGAAAAATAATTTTTTAACTAAAAACGTAACTATTTTTGGCTGAAAATTGATATTTTTCAAATTGAAAATTCAATAACTCGAGTAAAACTTGAACCACTTTGTTCAAAATTTATTTGTTTGAGGGTTGATCACTTTGATTCAAAATTTGAATATTTTGCTGAAAATTCTTGTTCTTTTTTATTTAAAATTAATTTGTTAACCTACAAATGTAACTTTCCCATTTTTCTTTGCTGAAATTTAATCTTTTTTTAAAGTCAAAAATTGGTCTTTATTGGTAGAAAAATAATCCTGTTGGTGGAAATTTTCTCTCTTTTAATTAAAACTGCAATTTTTGGTTAAAAGTGAACTTTTTGGTTGAAAATTAATATTTTCTGGTTGAAAATGCTGCCTTTTGGATTGAATATTCAGCAATTTCTTGGACATTTTTTCCTGTCTTGGCTGAAAAATCTCTATTGGTTGAAAATTCGTCTCTTTGATTAGAAAATTCGTCTCTTTGGTAGAAAATTAATAATTTCGGATTTAAAATTTAACTGTTTTTTACCATTTTTTTTTGTTAAAAGTTGATCAACTTTATTAAACATTCATTCCTTGGTTGCAGAATCGCTGATTCATCATTTTAGTTGAAAATTCCTCTCTTCGGTTCAAAATTCAGCTATTTAGTTGAAATCTATTTTACTGAAAATTAATCATCTTTGGTTAAGAATTAAATTATTTGTAAGTAAATTTGTGTATTTTCTTGAAAATTTGTCTTTTTTGGTAGAAAATTAATTTTCTTTGTTGAAAATTCGTCGTTTTGGTTAAGGATTCATCTTTGTGGGTTAAAAGTTAAACTATTTGGTTGAAGGTTAAAAATTTAACTATTTTATTGAAAGTTCGTTTTTCTGTTGTTGCAAATTCATCTCTTTTTTATTAGAAAATTTATTCTCTTTATTAAAAATTAAATTACTTGGTTGGAATCTGGAAAATCTTTAACAAAAAATCATCTTATTGGCTGAAAACTATTAAATTTTTCATTAAAAATTCACATTTTTGGTTTAAAATTTTACCTTTTGGTTGAAAGTAGAACCATTTTGTTAAAAACACAT
>CAKNXH010002050.1:57193-95655 GCA_932178445.1 Andricus quercusramuli | reverse complement strand
AATTTTACCTTTTGGTTGAAAGTAGAACCATTTTGTTAAAAACACATCTTATTTGTTGAAAATTGAACTATTCTGTCAAAAATGATTTTTTTTGCGTTGAATTTTTTTTTTTTTTTTTTTTTTGCTGAAAATTTAAATATTCCAGTTTTGGTTAAAAATTCATATTTTCAGTAAATTGTTTTTTTTTGTAGAAACTAAAAATCTTCCTAATTAAAAATGCAACTACATGATTCAAAATTAAACTACTTTTCTTCTAATTTACTATATTGGTTGAAGACTCAACTATTTTGTTGAAAATCCTTTTTTTTACGAAAATCATTTTTTTTAACTGAAAATTTAACTATTCCATTTTTGGATGGAAATTTATCGTCTATAGTAGAAAATTCTACTATTCGGTTGAGAATATATGTTATTTGTTTGCAAATTGGTTTGTTTTGTTGAAAATTTGTCATTTTTTGGTAGAAAATTATTTTTTTTTTTTGAAAATTCATCGTTTTGGTTAAGAATTCATCTTTGTATGTTAAAGTTAAACTATTTGGTTACAAATTTAACAATTTTGTTGAATTTTATTTTAATTCAACTCTTTGGTTGAAAATTCAACTATTTCATTGAAAATTCTTTTTTTGATGTTGAAATACCAACTATTTAATTTTTCGTTGAGAATTCGTCTTTTTGTCAAACATTCCAATTTTCGGGTTGAAAATTCAACTATTTTGGTTGAAATTTTGGTTGCAAATTCAACTGTTTTGTTGAACATTCGCCTATTCCGACAGAAAATGCGTCCTTTTGGATTTAAGATCCACCGCTTTTGTTAAGAATTAAACTGTCTTCAAAAAAATGCAATTATTTCCTTGGAAATGAAACTTTTTTTAGTTGAATTTTAATCTGTTCTGTTTAAAATTTGATGTGAAAATTGATGTATTTCATTGAAAATTCGTCTTTCTATAGAAAATCAAGTTTTTGTTTAACACTTAATTTTTTCGATTGAAACTTCAAATATTTTGTTAAAAACTCATCTCATTGATTGAAAATTAACTTTTTGTTGCAAATTCAACAGTTTTGTAGAAAATTCGCCAGGTTGGCTTGAAAATTCAACAATTTGGTACAAAATTCAACTATTTGTTGGAAAATGTATGTATTTTGATAAAAATTCGTCTTTTTTTATAAAAATCAATTTTTTGAATTGAAATTGCAACTGTTTGAATATTAATCTATTTTAGTTGAGAATTCAAGTATTTTGTTGGAAAAGTCCAACTGTTGTTTATTCTAAATTAAAAATTTCTTTTATGGAATATTGACAATTGCATGCTTCTTTGAAAATTCATGGTAAATTGAAAAAATTTAGGTTGAAAATTAACCTCCATGGTTAGAAAATGAACCACTTTCTCAAAAGTTCATTTTTTGCTTCAAGATTCATAATTTTAGTTGAAAATCCGTAGTTCCAAATTCAAAAGTAATTCCTTTCAACTGAAAATCCAACTGTTTTGTAGAAAATTTGTTTCTTTTTTTTGGAAAATAATTCTCTCGAATGAAAATTCAACGATTAAATTTTTGGTTAAAATTAATTTTTTTAGTATCAAACTTGAATTATTTAGTTAAAATCTTATAGAAACAAAATAAATATAAACAAAAAATTATTCAAATAAAATTTGGACTGAAATCACATAGATTTTTCAAACTATTTAGTTAAAATATATGGGATTTTTTTGAAAATTTTTCTTTTTAATAGAGAAAAAATTTTTATGGTTGAAAATTCCACTATTTGGTTAAAAATGTATGTATTTTGTTGAAAATTAGTCATTTCTGGTAGAAAATTAATCTTATAATAATTGTTTATTTCAATTTTAATAATTTATTATTTATTTTTAGTCAACAGAGATCAATTTTCAAGCAAGAAAGACGATTGTTCTACTATCAAAGATGAATCAATTCAATTTTTTCGGTATATGAAAAGATTCAAGTAGTAAATGATTGTTGTAATCAGACACGCTGCAATTAACTTGTAAGTAGATGAATGTATGTTTGGTAAGACAGGTAACAATTTCATACAATTTCATCGATAAGAAGTAGTTCAGTTAAATTTTCAGTTAAAAATTGTACTTTTCGAGAACAAAAAAGGCGAATTATGAGATACTTTAATCCAAACAAATGATACAAAACTTTACCAAAATAGTTGAATCCTGAACCATACTGAACCAGTTGAATTCAACGAAAAAAGACGGATTTTCAAAAAAATGGTTGAATTATCAATCCAATAGAAAAATCTTCAACAAAAAATATTAATTTTCTAAACAAAAATACGAATTTTCATCAAAATATTTCACTTTTCAAGCTAAAAATTCGAGTGTTTTAGAAAAAAGTTTACTTTTAAACCAGACAAGAAGAATTATCAAAAATAAAACTGATTTTCAATCTGTTTGGATGAATTTTCAACTGAAGAAAAAATTTGCAATCAAAAATAGAATTGTTAAATTTTGAGATTAAAAAACTACTTTCAAAAAAAAAAAAAAAATGAAAATTAAAAAAAAAAAAAAAGAAAAAAAATAAAAACAGATTAATCTCTCGATCTCTCCAGTAGCTTAGAAGGAGAATATCTTTTCTCACAGAAAATTTTAATATAAATTTGAAAAAATAAATAAATTTGGCAAAATAGTTGAATCCTCAACCAAAATGATGAATTTTTAACAAACAAGATTAATTTCTACCCAAATAGACAAATTTTCATCAAAATTCAAGAATTTTCTAGTAAATAGTTACATATTCAACTCATAAAAGATCAATTTTCAAACAAAAATGAAATAGTTAAATTTTCAGATGAAACAATAATTATTTGTTTATAAAAAATGCGTCTAACCAAATTGTTTGTTTTTTTAACGAAAAAGTTGAATTTTCAACCGAAAATATAAATTTTCCACAAAAAAGTAAAGTTGAATTCTACTAAAAAGACGAATTTTTACTAAAATAGTTGAATCCTCAACCAAAACATATTAATTTTCAACCAAGCAGTTGCGTTTTGGTTTTGAATCAATTTTATTGGGTAAAAAATCAACCTTTTGTTTAAAAATTTAACTATTCGGTTATTTTTTGATTGAGAATTTTTTTTTTCACTGAACATGTAACTATTCCATTTTTTATAGAAAATTGATCTTTTCTGGTAGAAAATTAATCTTCATTGTTGAATGTTCATCATTTTTGGTTAACAATGTAAAAAGAAAAACAATTGAAAAGAAGTTCTTTTGTGGAAAATTTATATTTTTGGTTGAAAATTCACCTTTTTTGTTACAAAATTAAATTATTTAGTTATAATGCATTTTTTGTAGAAAAAAAATTATTGTTTCATTTGAAAATTTAACTATTCTATTCTTGTTTCAAAATTTATCATTTATATGTTCAAAATGTAACTATTTGCTAGAAAATTCTTAAATTTTATTGAAAATTCGTCTATTTGGGTGAATATTAATCTTGTTTGTTGAAAATTCATGATTTTGTTTGAGGATTCAACAATTATGCTAAAATTTCTCGTTTTTTAAATTTGTATTAAATTTTTCTGTGAAGAAAGTTCTTCTCCTTCTAAGCTATTGGAGAGATTGATAGAATAAGCTGTTTTCATCTTTCGTCTTTTTTTCGTTTTTTTTTGTTTGTTGAAAAGTAGCTTTTTAATCTAAAAATTGAACGGTTCTATTTTCGATTTAAAATTTTTTCTTTAGTTGAGAATTTGACTACTTCGTTGGAAATTCATCTTCACAGATTGAAAATATATTTTTTTCATGTTTTCAAAATTTGAAGAAGAGAATAAAAAAGATTTTCTTGAAAACCCCACCTTTTGTATTCTTCTGAATATTTTTTAAAAGTTTCTACTAATAGAAGAAAAGCATCTTATCAGTCCAACGCGGTCTAAATCATTTTTGAAGCTGAGAGAACTTTTTTTTCCTAAAAGTATAATTTATCATTTTTTCTCGTAAGCCATGAAAAATATCGCAAAAGAACAAGGGAGATTTTTCATAGAACTTTTTTATACGTGCAAACTTTGATGTTAAAATTTTTTCACATCTGTCCTTGTTTCCAAGAAAAAATAGAGGGCGGGTGCCATTTTTGGTAATTTTTAATAATAATATCTCAATTTTCCAACGAATTTTCAAAGAAGACGATGAACGCTATTAAAATCAAAAAGAAAATATTAATATCTCAATTAGGTCAAAAGTTCTTGGGGTTCAAAGAAAAAAATCGAGCTTTTTGATAAATAAAGCACAAAATTCAAATACGCATAACTTTTTGGAAGATTTTTTTTTTGCAAATCGAAAAAATACGTAATGCCCCAGTTCCTCTCAAGAACAACATATTTCGTTTCAGTGACACTCTGCGATTTCAAGTGTAGAACCCTGCCAGATTTGAAATGGATTCGGTCATGTGTTAATTTTTTTTTTTGAGGTACGTTTAAAGACCTTCTTCCATATTTGCAGAAATTAATAATAGATCTATTTTCGTCGATTTTATCAATCATTCTAAAGATTTGCGACTCTTGAGAATTTATCATTTTCTACAAATTGCGTATACTTTTATTATCTTTAAATATGGGACAAATTCAATGTAAAAACTATGGTTTCATTTTATTTGAGCACTATTTTTTTAGCGACCTGTTACAATACCAAATCGTCTTTTTTTGAAGCCTTCGTTCGTGCTATTTTACTTTGCTAACTTCAGATTGAAAAGTGGTAAGTACTATCGAACTAAAATAATGCACAGGGCAACTGTTTTAATTTCTTGCAACTTCATGCTTAAGAGAAACAGAAAACATTCGAAACAGAAAAAATTTGATTCTCACTTCGGTCCTGTTTCGATCCAAAAAAGTTGTACTAAAACGTCATTTAGTGGCATCAAAATAAAGTGGCATTAAAATAGAGACACTCGAGACTATATTTTGGAAGGACTGTTTCAATACCTGAAACTAGCCTTGAAATGATACTTTTTTTTTACAGTGTTTAGTTGGCATGAAATAATAAAAATCGACTTTGACTAATCCAAGAATCTTCCTAAATTCCTTGGTCCATTTCCAGCTACACGTTGAACTGCTACAAGGAATAACTTAAGTTCCACAACTCATCTTTTTCCCCTGATAAATCGAAGATTCTCTAATTGCTGGATTATATCAAGAATAAGAGTAATTCACCATCCCGAAAAGGAGGAATCTCGTGAATAAATTTTTAAAAATTCCTTCTCTTGAGCCGATTCTTAGGATGCTTACACAGTAGCATGTAGTTTTTCCCATCGACAAAACGCAATTGTCCTTGTCGTCCGATTCCGAGGATGGGGGTTCCCTTCGTTGTTTCGATCCCTTCGATCGCGGACGTATGTAAATTTACGAAGCCGTTAATTGCGGCGAACTTCTTTGAACCTGACCGAACTACAAAAAGCGTCGCCGCCGGTGCGGGCCAAGGTTGCATTGGTTGCACCACTTACGCCGCGTGTACATTTGCAGATAGGTACATCGCGTTCGTAGCTCCATTAGGGTGGAGTATGTGAAAGAGAGATTGCACGAGTGAGCAAAAAGGACAGACGAGAACAAGAGAAAGAGAAAGAAAGAAAGAAAGGAAAAGAAAAAGAGAGAGGCTTTTCGACAAACACTAACAGTAGTGCACCTATGCACTAGGCGAATGCGTTCGAACCAGTTGCACGAGGCAAGCGAGGTCGAGGTGAACGCCCAACAGTTAGATAAAGAGAGCACACCGTTGCGATACGATGCGCCTCGCCCTGCTATGCCCTGCTGGCCCCAAGAGATTGCTCCCGACCTTATGGTGTGTTTCCACCGAGAGAGATGAAAATTTATATTTTAAGGCCATGTATATTTTTTGTCGTCTTAATGGCAGTTAATAATGATTGATTGTTTGAATCATGATTCCTGCTGTGGTTTATTGATTATTATTTGTTCATAGCTAAAGATCCTAACACACTACAAGTTGGGGTATCAAATTGTTGAAGCTATTTTGATCTGGATTTTCAACTCAATATGGTTCACTTTAGAGGATCAATGAAAATTAGGAGAACACCTTCAAGGCGTATTAGCTTTAGTATACAAAACAGAATGACAGTTGACGATTTCTGAGAAACATTCCTTCCTACCAAATTCAAGTTCTGCAAATCGATAATCGATCTTTGATCCAGACTTGCTGACATTTGTGAACAAACATCCACAATCTCAGCAATCATAAATCAACAATTTATCATCATTCAGGGAAGAGCTTCAAATAATTTCATCATGTGTTGAGTAGTTGAAATTTTATGACATAATTGTTCTCGAAATTCGAATCAAGTTACTCTTGAATATAGGTCTCGAAACGTTGCATCCTTTTGATCCATTTGCCGCATCAGCAATGAAATGATTTCAGCCTGTCCTAAAGGACATAGTTTTGCAGCAGCTCTTTCCAAAATCTCGAAGAAGAAAATCATCAGTAATTTAGAATCCACAATATGTACCTGTCCATTCGAAAAAGCAAATTACATACGGTTTAGGATGGGCAACATCTTACACAAAGCCCAACTTCTTTCCTCTAACTTAACTGAACAAGAAAAAAATAACAATTAAATAACTCAGTCAGAATAAAGACATTATAATATCACCCGCAGAAAAAGCCAACGCAACAGTAATAATGAATAAACAAGACTATAACAACAAAATCATGGACCTTCCAACTATCGATACACATAAAAAACTTGAGAAAGACCCCATAAAAACAATAGTCAGCAATACGAAAACGCTTCTAAGAGACTCAAAACTTGACAGCAAGTCAATATCTAAATTACTGCCTACTAATCACATCTCTCCAAAACTTTTCAGACTCTCAAAAATCCACAAAAACAACATTCAACTCAGATTGATCATCAGCGCAATAAACTCACAAACCTACAACCTAGCAAGCTTCCTCACCAAAGAATTGAATCCTATCACAGGAAAATCCATCACACACGTCTAAAACTCTTTTGACTTTATCTTAAAGATACAACAAATTCACATTCAACCCCGAGACAGCCTATTGAGTTTCGTGGTAGTATCTCTCTTTACGAAAGTACCAATCTCTGATACAATCGATATTATTAAATCCCTTGCAAACTTCCCTTCCAATCTGACACCTTTGATAGAACATTGTCTCAATAATACTACTTCTCTTTCAATAATCAATTCTACGGACAAACCTCAGAAGCAGCAATGGGCTCTCCAAGCTCACCTGTAATAGCCAACATCTTTATGGAAAATCTAGAAATTAAAATTTACAAGCAATCTAAGCTTAAACCGGAATTTTGGTGCCGTTTCGTTGACGACACTTTTGTCATCCGGAGACATGGATTAGATGGACTACACAAGTTTTTCGATTTCGACAATTGATCACACCCTAATATTCAGTTTACCATGTAAATTGAACAAAACAGAAAATTGCCTTTCTTGGACATACTAGTTTACAGAAGATCTGATTAACACCCATCTCAAAATCAATCGGTCATCAACTCCCTTGTAAACAGAGCTGCCTCCATGACAGATAAAGATAGCATACAAAAGGAATTACAAAACGTTTAACAAATTCTAATACAAAACGATTACACAAACAAATAAATTTATAAAGCAATAAGAAAATACACTCAAACAAGCAAGTCAACACAACCCAGTAAAGAAAGAGAGAGAGAGAGAGAAAAACGACCACCATCCTACCCTACATTCAAGGTATCACAGAACTTCTATAGGAACTTCTAATAGGAAGAATTCTCAATAAACACAACATCCAAACTATATTCAAACCACCTGCGAAAAAAGGAAAATCTTCTAAACAACTCTCAATATAAAGAGGCACCTCTCAGTGATTCGGTAGTATATAAAATCGCTTATCCTTGTGGCAAAGTCTATATTGGATAAACCGGGAGTGCGGTGAGCCAATGTGTGAAGGAACATGAGAGTAAAGTCAGGCTAAAACATTTCTTGTTATCATCACTAGCTAATCATCATATCGAAACAGGACATAACATTTAAACAACAGAAATAACTCTCAAGAAACACAACATCCAAACTATATTCAAACCCCCTGCGAAAATAGGACAACTTCTAAATAACTCTCAAGACAAAGAGGCACCTCTCAGTGATCCGCAAGTATATAAAATCGCTTGTCCTTGGAGCAAAGTCTATTGGAAAAACCAGGAGAGCGGTGAGCCAACGTGTAAAGGAACATGAGAGTAAAGTCAGGTTAAAACATTTCACGTTATCATCACTAGCTGACCATCATATCGAAACAGGACATAGCATTTTATTTGACAAAACAACCGTCATCGCGAAAACATACAATATTTTTCCAAGAAACATAGAGAAGCAATCGAAATCTTAAAACACCCCAATAACATCAACAGGATCCACAAAAAATAAATACGTTGTTTCAATTATATTTAGAGGGACCGCAAGGCCCAAAAAGTCGTTTTTGAGTTTTGTTTTCAAATTGTTCAATTCATTTTCAATATTTCAGTTAGAGTGAGGCAATCATTAATTCAATTTAACATGAATAATTGTTTTAATCAGTTGTTATTATTCATGATAATATTCTTGTAGAATAATACTAGAAAGTTACAGTTTAAACAAAATTCTACTTCTTGTCAATTTTTTAATAACGGTGAGGCAATAATTTGTTCGAGTGAAAAAAATGTAATTTTCTAGACCATTTTTTAATATTTTGAATAATATTCTCTCGGAATAATTTTCACTTTGAATAATATTCTATTTGATTAATGTTAAAAAGTTTCGGTTTTTCCTGAAATATTCAACTTTTTTGTCTACTTTGCACTTACATTTATGTTAACAAACGTGAGTGTTTGAACAATTTTTCAACAATATTCTCTTCGAATAATGCTCTCACGTTGAGGTTTTTTCTAAAACATTCAATATTTTGTCCACTTTTCTCTTAATGCGAGGTTGAAATTGATGCAATTTAATAAACATAATTGTTCACAGAAATTTCAGTTGTTTATAGCTATCTTCTAAAGTAATGGTGGGTAGTTGTGCCTTTTTCGGAAATGTTCCAATATTCTCTTTCAATAATGCTCAGAGAAATTTCTTAAACTTCTTATCAGCTTTTTACTGACGGAGAGGTAACAGTTAATTCAGGTTAACAAACATAATTTTTTAAACAGTTTGTTATTATTTTTAATAATATTATCAATCAATAATATATTCAATTTTTTATCCACTTTTCATTTAGAGCGAGGTAAAAATTAGTCAAATGTAACAAACATAAGTTTTTAAACAAATTATCATTGTTTATAACTGTCTTCTTTTATAGAAATGCTAGATAGTTGTGGTTTTATCTGAAATTTTTTACTCTATCTTAACTTTGCTCCTAGATCGAAGTAATAACTAATGCAATTCAACTAATCCTTTAAATTGTTGGAACATATTGTTATTGTTTGAATCTGTTTGAATTTGAATCAATCTCTTGAACTGTTCAAACATATTATTATTGTTTATATCGATCTTCTTCTATAATAATGCTACTCAGTTGTGTTTTTTGAATATCTAACATTTTGTCCACTTTTTACTTAGTTTGGTAATAATCAATGCGAATTAACAAACATAATTGTTTGAAAAATGTGTTACTGTTTGCTTCTATCTTCATTACCCTGAAAGAAAATAGTCCATAATTTGTTTAAACAATGAGATTTGTTAAATTGTATCAATCATCACCACGCTCTAAGTAGAAAGTTGAAAAAAATTGGAAAATTTCACAAAAAGAGTAACTATCTAACATTGCCACAGAAGAAGATAGTTGTTAACGATGATAAATTCTTTCAACCATTATTTTCGTTAAAAAATTAAAAAAAAAATTAAATAAATTGTTGAGGCAATCATTTTTTCAATTTGTATTAATTATTACTTTACTCTAATTTAAAAGTGAACAAAAATCTGTACATTTTATTTCAAAAACTGCAACTTCCTGTCATTATTCTAAGAGAATATTATTATAAATAATAATAAATGGTTTAAACAATTATTTACGTTAATTTTAATTGATTATTTTCTCTCTCTGACTGAAAGGTTGAAAAATTCGAAAAAACCGCGACTTTGTGTTTTATGACTAATTGTGAAGATGAATGTTGAGATTTGACTCGATTCTCAATATAACGATATCCGTGGCAACAAAGTTTTAATGCGGATTCCTATAGGATTTTTTGCAAAAAAAAAATCTGAAAGTTTTAAATCGATTTCTTGAAAAATTTTCGAAAAAACTGAAATTATATCAAAAGTTTTTTTTTTCTGTCTCGTATTTATGTATATTGCTTTTTCGTCAAACTTTAGTGATGAAGCTATTCAAAGCCTTGTGAGAAAAAAATTTGTTTTGAAATATTATTTCTGCTTCCCATATTTTGAAATTTTCATCTCATCACTATCATATATATTTTTTCTATTGTATGAGGATTCTCCCAGAATTTTGGCAATCCTCACAAAGAATTTTAGGAGTACAATCATGCTCTTATATTTGTCTGTTCTTAAGAGATCATATATTTTATGACTTTTAGCAGAGCAAAATAATTTTTTTTTATTCGCACATAAAATGAGACTTTTCTTCTTTGTATTAGCTACAATTTTGTCCATAAAATATTTTCCTAAGACTAATACGTATGTTTAAAAAAAATCGTAAACGGCGAGATTCTCCATTTTACCTCAATTTGATGCTCGCAACTTTAAAAAAAAATATTCAATCTAAAAAATTAGGAGAGTATTTTTTCCCCCAGAGAAACAAACTGTCGTGATATGGCCGCTGAAAAATAAAAACAAGTTTTTCGTGAACGGCCCTAGTGTCCTATATTGAACGCAAAATTTCTTTTGCGCTCGAGGTTCATTGCCTTTTTGAAGTTTATTTTAAGCATTTTACTTCCATCAAAATTATAACTCACCATTTCTCCCACATCTATACTAAGATTCTGGCTTTGTTAGTAACTTCTCACGGTATGAATTTGTTAACACTTTTTCACAAAACGACGAAATTGAACGATTTTTTCAAAACAACAACAGTCGCTCCGACCATCCGAAGAAATCTCGAAAAGAACAGATTTTTAGAACAGAAAGTACATCGAAATTATGATTTCGACAAGATTCACGATGGAGCTCGCAGAATTTAACAACAGACACTATAATATATTTTAAACTAAATTAAAACAAATTTTTGTAACAACAAATTTTTTACTCTGTCGTATTAAAAATAAGTTATACTTGTTTACACTATCCGAAGAAACCGGGACGAGCAAGAAATGACAGATTTTAAAAAAGAAATCACAACACAAAGTTATGCATGAAAATATGCCAAGTATCTAAATTAAGACGAATTTTGTACTTCGGTGTGTTAAAACTATGTTATATTCAATAAACCATACATCTTGACAATGCGTTGTCTGTGGAGATCGCGGCGAACGAACGTGAAAAAATAGCGCGGAACGGGCGGAACCGGAACCATGCACTAGTAGTGCTGCCAACTGGAAAGCTCAGTATTTTCCCCCGGGATGGCGCGCTTTTCAAGTCAAAGCATTATTTTTTGAATTTAAGCGCTTCGCGCTCGATAACGTATTAGCCTCGCGCTACGCGCTCACTCATTGTATCTCCCCACATTCATTCACAGACCTTTCAAAATTAATGGTCAAAGTATCGACAACTGTAATTTGGTGATTGTGAATTCTCTTTTGTTAAAGCTCCTTCGGCTTTAACGAATACATTCTCATCTTGTATGTCGTGCTTCGCACTCAATTTTGTTGAAAGTGTGAACTTTTCTTCATTATGTTCAACACTTTTATATCAAATCTATATGACATTTATTTATGCACCTCGGCCTGGGGTTGCCTATACAGATATTGCAATATGAAGTACAAATTTTATTTATCATGATTACTTTGATATTCGTCTCTTATTTTGCATTACATTGTCTTCACAGCTACCCTGAAAAATGTATCATCCCAATAAATGTATATTATTACAATTCATAATATGCATTGGTATTGAAGCATGTGTATTTTCATTGTCTTGCTTTAATAATTTAAAAAAAGTGCGCATCCTATAAGAAAAAAACAATTTTGTTATTAAACATTTTATTGCAATTTCTGTCGTTCTCCATGAATTTTTTGTTTATTTTTAATGTTATCTTTTACGATTTAAGCTAAAAGGACGCATCCTAGCGTAAAGTGCTTTTGAGCAATATTTTAGATACATAATTAAAACGAAAATTTTTCTAAAATAAAATGTTAATGTAACTTGTGTCCTTCTTCTAAACGTTAATTTTTTCATTCTCGTTACAAGGGTTTATGAACAATTTGTAAATTTTTAGTTTGAACAACTTCTGTCTTTTCATTTTTTTCGTCTCTTGTGTCATTTTTTCAAAAGTTTAATTTTTAAGTTTTAATCCTTTTTTACCATTAAAGGACAATCTACTTGTTTTACTTTAAAATTATTAACAAATTTGTGGATCCTTTTTGTATGAACACATTTTAATATCTATTAATTTCCTCATGTACCTTGTGTCGATTTCCAAAAAATTTAATTTTTTTATCTTTAATGTTAGTTTTCACGATTAGAACGAAAACTACGCGTCCTATCAAAAAATAATTAATAAGAAATTTGTAGCTATTTTTTGGCTGAAAAACTTTTGTTCGGATATTTTTTCGTAGCTTGTGTCGTTTGTCCACAAATTTAATTTTTCTATTTTGAATGCAGATTTTTACGAATAAAACAAAAAGTGAGCGCCCTATCAAAAAGTGATTGGTAACAAATTTATAGACCTTCCATAAATACATCATTTTTTTAGAATCATTTTTGTTCGTATCATGTATATTTTTGTATATTTTTAAAAATCTTGTAGATTTTTCATTATTTTTGTACGGTCAAAATTTGAATTTTCAATTTTTCAAGGAAATTAAAAAAGCTTTTCTGATAATCTTATCAGGATACTCCTAAATTATTCAAATTTTTCTTTTTGTCTCTTGTGTAAGATAGCTTTTTTGCTTAAGTTAATTTTTCTTAAACATTGAGAAAAGAGAAAAAAATAATTTACTTAAAAAAATACAATAACATTTAAAAAATGATTCTTGTTGACGTTCACGTATTACT
Organism: Andricus quercusramuli; assembly: GCA_932178445.1. Lineage (NCBI taxonomy): Eukaryota > Metazoa > Arthropoda > Insecta > Hymenoptera > Cynipidae > Andricus > Andricus quercusramuli. The sequence goes on along the minus strand of CAKNXH010002050.1, from coordinate 82,538 downwards.
TTTTCATATCTAAAAAGTCAAAGCAAAACTGAAGATTAAAGAAAAAGCAACTTTATAGCATGACTCTAAGGGAAGATAGTTATAAACAATAATTAATTAATTGAATAAGAATGTTTGTTAACTTACATTATTCATCACTCTACCAATTAAAAAGTGGAAAAAAAGTTAAAAATTTCAGAAGAAACCGAAACTATATAGCATTAATAAAGAAGAAGACATGTATAAACAATAATAATTTGTTTGAATTATAATTATTTTTGAAAAAAAAAAAATTAATTATTAACTCACTCCAAGTGGAAAGTAGACAAATAGTTGAAAATGTCAACAAATAAACGCAACTTTCTAGCATTATTCAAATTGAATATTATTAACAATAATTATAAGTCTGCTATTTCAATATTTTTGAATATTCTTGATCAAGGATATTCAAAGATAACTTTAACAAACAAAAAATTATTTTAATTGTGACTCGACTAAAGCTTTACTTTCCTTTTTTTCCTCTCTAGAATTTTCTAGTAAAAAAATTCCAAATTTTGATTGAATGAAGTTGTACCTATTTGTTATCCGTCTTACCAAAAATACATTCATCTACTTAAATGTAATTTCAGCGGGTCTGGTTAGAACAATCATTTACTACTTGAATGTTTCATCGACCGAAAAAATTGAATTTTTTTTGTCAACTAATAACTAAATTGTCGTTAAAATTGAACTTTGAATCTTAAACGTTTACAATCGAAAATCTGTTTACTGTAATATTTACATTGAGGTGTTTAAAATTTTGCAAACTATATCAATTTATTTTTTTTTAAATAAAACATGATCTTTTCAGAATTCGAAGTTAAAAAGGCTTAGATTGAACAATTTTGGAATGAAATATTCAAAATTTAACGATTTAAATCATGACGTGTTCAAAATCATACTATTAAAAATTGAAATTGATAACTTCACATTTATAGAAATTAAGCAATTTGGAAATTAAAAACCGATCGCAATGGAATAAGTTTTAATCTAATGATTCTGAGAAGTTATTTCCATATTTACGTCTAGGAGTTTTGTATTCAAATAAAAAATTTCGAGTTTTCAATATTTTTTATCCATTTATAAATTCTGATTGCAAAATTTCGATATATATATTTATCATATTTTCAAAATTTCAAAATGAAATATTCAAAAAATGGCATTTGAAAAGTAGGAGCATTTTATATAAATAAAAATTATTACCAAAAAGTTTACCCTCTTTTAGGCGATGAGATTTTCGAAAACAGACAAATTTTCACACCTAAAGTATTTTTTTTAATTAAGGGTAACCCAAAGGAGTGCGAAAATATAAGACAAAGGTATCAAGGAATTTATTTGTGACGGGTGTGATTATGCAAAAATAGTGATCATTATGAACTGCTGTTTAGAATTAAAGTAGATGGTTTGAATAATTCAAATAATTATTCTTGCTTTTTGTCCTAAAATATCAATGAAGGGTGACAAACAAAAAAATTGTGGGACATAATTGAAAAATTTTTCAATTCCTCAGCTCTAAAATGTTTAACTATACTCCTAATTTTTATCTTTTTCGTCTAGAATATTCAAAAAATGTTTTTATTATTATTTTCCAATTTTTCATTCTAAATTTGTATATTGGGATAGATGTGAGACAAAACATTTAGTGTAGTTTTTTATTTATAATTTCTACACGATGTCGTCTAAAATTCGAAATTTTTCTAAATTGTACTTCAATATAGGTACTTCACTGAGATAATTTTAGCAAAAACTTATTATTCAAAGGAACACTGGAAAATGACTGGGACGTAAAATGGTCAACTTTTTGGCAATGACCCATAATAGCTTTCTAAGATTTTCTGGTTTATTATCACACTTGAAAAACAAGGTTTTTGAATTGCGGTTAAATTGGTGCTATTCAAATTTATTGTTCTTAATTTTCTTTCCATCCAAGCTTTTCTAATGAAATAATTTATTATCTGCTTTTATGAAATTCTGTGTCTTACCAAACACAAATTTATCTACTTGAAATGTAATTACATAGTGTCTGCTAAACGAATTACACTTTTCAAAATTTTTTAATTTTTTAATTTTAAATTGGAAAAACTTTAATTTGAACACTTTTGAAATAAATGTACAAAATTTAAGGATTGAAATCTTTAAGTATTCAAAATTAAACCATTCAAAATTTAATGTGACAAACTTTGCATTTATGATTTCGAATTTATCGCAAAAAATTATTTTTTATATTTATTTTTAAGGTACACTACTGGTGTAAATTATTGACACGCCCATTTTTTGAGTTGTTGTCCTTCATTTTATCGTATTAATATGATTTTTTTTCATATTCTCGCGAAAATATTAAAAAATAAAATACTTTCATAAATATTAGTAAAATTGATTTAAATGTAAAAATAATGATTTTTTTTTAACTGTGTGAGTATTTATACATTTTTGAAATTCTGCGCCTTTTTGTATAAAGTTTGACTCTAGGAAACACTCGAGGGGAAAAAAAATCAAAAATCTTCGAGAAATTTGAATAACGTCTAAATACAGAATTTGTTTAAAAATCGTTATTAATCACCCTTGAAATACTTCTTGTAATATTTATGAAATTACTATAAATTTACTAAATCATGTGGTAAATGCAATTATTATTTTTAATTTTGGGATTTTTGAAACCAAGTTTTGCACTAGGGTAGAATTCACGAAAAATTTCTAAAAATATCTTAATAACAGTGCAAAAAAAAGAACTTTGAACATTTTTATTATTTTCAGAGTCATTCCAATTTTTCGAAAACATCAAGATTTGATGTTTTCTGCAATATCTTTTTATAAAATTGGCATTTTGCCTTGAACTTGTTTTTATTAGACGCATAATTTCATGGAAAATCATTATGAAAGTCAGAATTTTTCGAAATACCAACAAAAATTGGGTTTTTATTGTATTAGTTCAGTGGGATACTTATTTACAAATTTTTTCAAAGCGCTCTTCATAAAATTAGTTCTGTTTGAGTGGAAGAAACACACCACTATTTTTGCGAACCTGACAATTTTTTAAACTGTTTTCTTGGGCCACTCTAAATTATTCAAAAAAATGTAAAATTATCATCATTAAATGATGTGAAATTTTAGTGACAGAAACGATAAAATGAGTGAGAAAGACATTTTTTTGAAGTTTCAAATTAGTTTTCCATTAACCAAATCTGAAAAGGTGATATTTTTGTTATCTGAAATATTCTACCTTGATCAAAAATAATTTTTTGTAAAATATGATTTTATATCATTTTTTGTCGTTGAAAACTGTAAACATAAAAAATTGGCAATAAGATTTTTATGCACAGAAAGCAAGGGAGGTTTATATCAACGACCCATATAAAATATATAATTTTTTTCCAAATTTCGCCTAACGCAAACATAAACTCAAAGTAAATTTATAATTATTTTTACATGGAATTTTTACTATCTGAAAAATCTAATCTGGAAGTAAGCTTAGAATTCGTTTTTCACATCTGGCTCAACTTTTTCAAACTTTAAGCAAAGTTTATGAACTTTTATTTAAAAGAAAATCAATTTTCAACCAAGATTAGAATAGTTGAAATTTCAAAACAAATAAATTTTCAACAAAAAAACGAATTTTCAAAAAAATATATACTTTTTCATAACAAAGAAATTATTTTTTTAACTAAATGATTCAATTTAAAACCAAAGGAGCTAAATTTGAAAACCAAAAATATAATATTTCAATTTGCAGTTAGAAAAGTGAATTAAAAAAAAAAGTTTTCAGCAAAATTAAATAATTTTGAACTAAAAATATAAATTTTCAAACAAAAAAGAAATAGTTATACCTTCAGTTGAAAAATTAATTTTCAGCTAAAAGGAAACGAATTTTCAACCGAAGAAATTATTTTTTCATCACTGTGATGAATTTTCAACCAAAAATATGAAATTTCGTACAAATAGTGGATTTTTCAATCCAAAAGATTAATTTTTATTAACAAAAAAAAATCAATTTGCAAGTAAACAGTTTTCTTTCAATGAAACAAATTAATTTGAAGAAAAAATAGAATAGTTGAATTTTCTACTAAACAGATAATTTTTTAACGAAAAAGATTACATTTCTACCAGAAAAAGTAAATTTTCAACAAAAAATGTAATATTTCAAGTAAATTTTCAACTAAAATGATGAGCCTTCAACTGAAACAGAATTTAATTTTTAGCCAAATACATGCAATTAAAAGTAAAAAGATAAATTTTCTACCAAAAATAAAGTAGAATAATTTTCAGTCAGTAGAATAAATTTCGAATAAAAAAAAAAGAATTTTCAACCAAAGAAATTAATTTTCAACCAAAAAGATGAAATTTCAAATAATGAGGGAGTACTCTTACAAGGAAAACGGATTTTCAACAAATAGTTAAATTTTCACCAAAAGCCGATAAATTTTCAACTGTAAATAGAATAGTTTAATTTTCAGTGAAAAAATTAATTTTCAACGAAATAGTATAATTTTCAATCAAGAAGATCAAATTCCTATCAGAAAAGATAAATTTTCGACAAAAAATGGAACAGTTACATTTCCAGTTTGAAAAATCAATCCTAAATAAGAAAAATCTCATTTTTAACCACAAAGATCAATTTTGAAACAAATATTCGAATTGTTAAAGGAATCGCCATCCAAAAATTAGATTGAGTTACCAAGAAGATTGAATATTCTCCCACAAAATTAGATTTTGAATAAAATACAGGAATTTTAAAGCAAATATTTGAATTTTCAACTTAAAAAGATAAATTTTGAACCAAACATGCACGAGTTCAATTTTCAGTTAAAACTATCAATTCTCACCTAGAAAACATTATTGTCAACGAAAGAATTGAATTTTGAACAAAAGCAGGAGGTTTCAACTAAAATGATGAAATATCAACAAAATAAATCAATTTTTAACAAAGTAGCTCCACTTCCAACTAAGTAGTTGAATTTTCTACTGAAGAAGATACATTCTCAACAAAAAGCGTGATATATTTCAACCACAAAAAGGATTTTAATTATATACCAAAAATAGTTAAACTCGACCAGAAAAGATGAATTTTCTAAAAAATGGTTTGAATCCTCAAGCTAAACAGATTAATTTTCAACCAAATAGTTGCGATTTTTAACCACAATAATAAAATTAATGTCAACTTTAATTTATTGGAAATTCCCTAACTCTGTCAGGTTTTCCCTGACAACTTTAACTTTAACTTTAAATTCTCTTTAATTTTCTATAAATGCTTTGTTCGAGCTTAAATGCCGATCATTTGCTCAAAATAAATTCTTGAGCATTTAAGAACTCTATTTCTGCCTACTCTGTCTAGTTCCGATTTTTGGCACCAGATGGCAAACTGCTCGACCACCATTCCCAATTACAGCAATCACAATGCAGGGGTGAGTCTCTCGTCTCTCGATGGATGCACCTAACTTTCCTCCTTATCTCTCCTTCTCTCTCTGCTTTCCATCAGATCACTCTCCTTCTTCCTGGTCTTCCTCTTGCTCCTTTTGCCCTTATTTTCTATATATTCTCCTTATGCTCCTTTCCACCTTTCTCGACTCGGACGTCGCGCCCTGAGGACGCGATCCCGATCTAACGCGATTTGCATAATTCCTGCTTCCCCGCCCAGGCGTTCAGCTGCTCAATTATTAGCTGGAATTTAAGACGTGTTTAAGAAAATAGCTCGGGTCCGGTTGCTTTTTGCTTCTGCCGATTTGAATTTCTTGCGTCGCGCATACGAGCTTGTCACTGATTATGGAGACGCGTACCGAGGCGTGCGTGCAAAGAAAATTTGCCAAGACGTCTCCGTTTGTCGACGACTGTTCATGATCTCACTTGCGTCATTCTTACACGCAATCTGTCGATATTCGATACTTGGAATTCTTTCTTCGTGGTATAAATCGGCTTATTTTCTTGCCAAACGATGTCCTTATTTTGAGAGAGTCTCTCTTTAGAAACAAAAAATTAGTCAAACCAGGCGAAACACGCATATGAAAAAGGGTTTCGTAGCATATTTAATATAGTACATAAAATATTTAACTTTTATATTTTTATGTCACATGGAAAATTCTCAAATCTCCTCTCTCATCACTCCTTTCTATCCTATGCTGTTTCTGTTCTATTCGATCCTATCTCATATTATTTCTCCTCCCCTACTTTCCCTTCCCTATTTACCATCACTACCCCCATCCTCTTCTTTTACTTCCTCTCCTTTTCGCTCCCTCACACACTTCCCCTCTCCAAATTCTCCCCTACTTCCCCCTTACTACACTTTCCCTCTTCCACTTCATTTCTACTTCCCCCACCACATTCCCCTACTTTCCGTCCCCTCACTCCCCTTCCAATCACTTCCTTATCCCTCCCATGATTTTTTCCACTACACTAATACATCTTTTTCCAATCCCCTACTTCTCCTCCTTCCCTCACTTCCTTTAACGAAAAAAAAGTACGATGAACGGACGGACTGGACTTTTGTCTTATCTTTGAGAAAATCTTACTTGCGTTAGTCTTACACGCAATCTGCCGATATTTGATACTTGAAATTCTTTTTTCGTGAGAAGAATCGGTTTCTTTTTTTGTTATAATCAATTTCATTATTTTAGGAGTGTCACTCTAAAAACAATAAATCCATCCATGTGGGCAAGATGCACTTACCGAAAAGGATTTTTTTAGTCTATTTAATATAGTATTTAAAATGTATAACTTTTATATGTATATTTCACTCAGAAAAATCCCAAATCCCTTCCTCTCTCACCACTTCTTCTTATCCTTTTCTGTTTCTATTCTATTCGATTCTATCTTATTTCTTCTTCCTTACTTTTTCACCTCTCAATTCCCATATTATGACTTCTCTAACCTTCCCCTCCACTGCTTCCTCACCTCTCAATTACCCTATTATGACTTCCTTGACCTTCCCTTCCCTACTTCCTCACCACTCAATGACTCTATCATCACTTCCGTAACCTTTCCCTTCTCTATTTTCCTATTTCCACCTCTCTCCCCGTCACATATTTACCATCAATACCCCCATTTCCTTCTTCTACTTCACCTCCACGAATTTCCCTCAAACCCTTTCCCTCCTCTACTTTACCGCTACTTTCCCCTTGTCGTGGTTGATCTGTCCACTTCACTCACCATCCTTAACCTATTTCCCGTCCCCTCACTTCCCAACCAAACACTTTTTTATCCCTCCCCTCCTATGATTCCCTTCCCCACTTTCCTACTACACCTATTTCCAATTCCCTAGTTCTTCTCTACTCCCCAGCTCCCATCACTTCCCCTAACGGGAAAATTTTTTGCAGAATGTTGTTTCATTGTCCGGAAAAATTCCGACTTCATTGGTTATATGATTCTGCACTGCGAACCTTTAAAATTTGACGACAGAAGTTATTCTCTACTAATAAGTTATATCTAGCTACAGAAAAAATGGACTCTGTTAAGGGTATCGTAGGTTTTTTTCTCGTAATTGTAAAAGTAATTTAAAGTCTTAAGGAAAGTTTTCGTAATTTGTGGATAAATCAGGAAGAAATCAGTTACCGTTAGGAGGCTTCGATAAAGCCCAAGACCCATTTTCAAGCGATTTTTGACCTTTCCCTCGCTATGTGTGGTTTTTGGAAGTCGCCTTACAGAAATATCAAATAATTTTCCTTGAACGTGAAAAGCGGTTGCTGAGCACTCTACAAAATTTCTTGCTTTCCGTGACTCTTGTATCTTAAAAATTTCAGAAATTCCAGAATGTTTCTTACAGGGTAACTTCATATTTTGCATTGAAAATTAGTCACTGAATATCATTAAAAAAAACAGTAAGAACTTTCGCAACAATCTGCTTTCAATAAAAAATCCAAGATATGGTGAAGCTAGGGGTATAGAGAGGTATTATATCGGGGGATAAAACAGAGGGACTATTGATAAGGATTATAGGAGACGGAGGAGCAATATATATGGTGGGTGGGAAAGGGGAAGAGGGTAGTGGGTAGAGGTCATGGGTTAAGGTTGCAGAAGGAGAGCGTAATTTGGGATGAGGGGTATAATAGTGGGATAGGGAGGGGTGATATTGGTGGATTGGCAGAAGGTCAGGGGAGATTTATCATTTAGAGAGGATTGTGATGGAGTTGTAGAAGAAGCAGCTGGCATGAGATAAGCGATATAATAGTTTTTCGTGAGAGGAAGAACTACCGATAATGGTTGAGGGGAACAGGTATAAGGAGAAGCTGGTATAATGTGGATGAATGTTGGTGGGAGATACAGAGATGGATTTGGAGGGCTGCACATTCTAGCAGGGAAAGCTTTAGGGGTGTGTGGTAGGTAAGGCGTAGTGGGGAAGTGTGTGTCAGTAGGGAAAGGAAAATAGGGGAATGGTGGGGAATTGAAGGGTGAAGGGAGGGGTTTGTACGAGAAGAGTAGGGAAGTAGACGGACAGAAAAGTATGGGAAGGGGAAATAAGGGAAGTGGGGGAGTATTAGAGGGAGTGAAGAGAAGTGAGAGGAAGTGAGAGAAACTGATAGAAAAGAAGTAGTATTGCGTTTAGGAAGTGCAGAGTGTAAAAGAACGGGGAAGTAAAAGGAAGAGAAGTAGAAGTAGAGGAAGTAGAAGTGGTGTTCAGGAAGTGAAGGAAAAGTAAGGGGTATAATTGGTGAAGGTAGTGGAGGTAAGAGTGATGTATATGTATGTAAGAGTGATGTGGTACGAGAAGAGTAGGGAAGTAGGGGGACAGAAAAGTATGAGGAGCGGCAGTGTGGGAAGTGAGGGAGAATTAGATAGAGTGAAGAGAAGTAAGAGGAAGTGAGAGAAAGTGATAGAAGAGAAGCAGTATTGCGTTTAGGAAGTGCAGAGTGGAAAAGAACGGAGAAGTAAAAGAAAGAGAAGTAGAGGAGTGTTCAGGAAGTGAAGGAAAAGTAAGGGGTATAATTGGTGAAGGTAGTGGAGGTAAGAGTGATGAAGGGAAGTGAAGGGAATTGAGAAGAAGTAAGGGTGGATAGCTGAGGTAAAGTGAGGGGTGGGAAATAGGAAAATTAATGGGAAGGAATGTAGGGAGTGTGGGTAAGTAGGGGGTGTGGGTAAGTAGGGGGTGTGGGCAAGTAGTGGAAGGGAAGCAGGTGGACTGTAAAGAATCCAAGGGCGTAGTGAAGGGTAGCACGGAAATGTAGAAGAAGTAGTGAGTCCGGAAAGTGTGTGGACAAGGAAGTAGAAAAGTGAGGGGAGATTAGGAGGGGTGAAAATAAATAAGATGAAGTGAGGGGAATTCATTAGGGAAAGTAGGAGAACTGAAAGGGGAGTAGGAAATTGATTCGGGGGTGTGGAAAAGGGAACCGTGGGGAATTAAGAGGAAGAGTTAGGAAGTGAAGAGGAAAGTAATGTGGATTGTATGGGAAGGGAGAGGAAGTAGAGGGATTAGATGAAATGAGAGAAAGTAAGAGGAAGTGAGGGTAGGCAAGTGTAATGTAGTGAGGAAAGTGGAAGTAGGGGAATTGATAGAAGGGGACGTAGGGAAAGTGAGAGTCTGTCAATGAGAGAAACTCATGGGGGAGAAAGGGGTGGAGAATGAGGGATGGAGAATGGCGGGAATGTGAGGGGAGTGGTAGTAAGAAAGTGACGGTGAGTAGAAGAAAGGAAGTGTGGGGAGAAAAAGTGGGGGAACGTGGGGAATCAAAGGGAGAGTAAGGGGCGATAGTAGGGAACTAATTTTTGAATATAAACTAATTTCATATAAACTATTCATACGGAAAAAAAATTATTATCCAAAGATGTTTATTTTTCGAAACAGGATTTGTTAATCCGTAGATGTCCGATGATTTCAAGAGTAACATAAATGCTCTCAATGTACATTGTAGATAATGATTGCAGCAAAGTGAATAGGAACAGCCCATCGATCAGAGTATATTACCCATGCCACACACCGACAAGCTTCGTGGCTGACTGGCTAGTGGGAATGCGCCCGAACGCGTTGCATCCAATTCTTGGGTTCTGAGACACACGTATCGCTCTCAGGAATGTGATTCGCGATGCACTCACCGATGCAAGATTAATGGACGATATCGGGACGGCACGCCAAGGTGCGCGCACCTTAATCAACGAAATTGGAGAGCACGTAAGCCTGACACTGACATTGGATGACTTCTCCTTGCGCATGTATAGGGTGGCCATTGGCCAATCACTAACCCCCTGAACATCTTTCACGTCATCAAAAGAGAATTACTGACTTTTTTTATAGGGGCCGTTCAAAAACTACGTCATGCTATTTTGAACACTTTTTCCACCCCTTTCCTTCTTCGCTACAGTTAATTCCACAAAGCTTGAATCCTTAGGGTAGCTTCACAAATAATGTTGAATAAATGCCTGAAATAAGAATATGCAAACATAACTTTTATATTAGGCTTCACAGGCTCAAAATAGGGGAAATTGGTGATTTTTCAGAAAAATATGGGAATAATAGTGGAATAAATTCTTTTAAATCAAATAAATGTATAATAGGGTGGTCCAAAAACAGCTGAGTTTCGAAAGTGCAATGTGTTTGAGGAAATTCTTATTCCTTTTTTCAAAAAAAGAAAAATCGCACACAATTCGATCCAATTGAATGAGATCTTGCGGTACCTTATCAAGGTCAAAGGTTAAACTCTAAATATCTTCGTTGCTTTCGTGCTTGCAAAAAAATTTTGAGGGCAATATCAGCCTAATTTTTAATGAATAATTTAATTGTGTTATGTATTTTTATAGAAAACAGTTTTCTGATACATTGTTACATAGATTACTTTTTTCACCAATTAGGGCTTTTAGTGTAAGTAGACTTGTAGATATATTCGATACAAATTCATTAGTACTATCCACATTTTTTCATGTATATTAGTAATTTTTATTTATCTCTAAATCTAAATATAAAAATTAATTATGTGGATAGTTAAAATAATTTTAAAATAATTTATGAGCTACCAATAAATTCGAATCGGAAATATCTACAAGCATTAGGCACATTGAAGCCATAATTTCCTAGAATTAAATTTGTTATGAAAAATTGGGCTAATGTTGTCACAAACATTTTTTGGTAAGCACAAAAGCAACGAAGATAATTATGGTTCAACCTTTGACCTTATGTACAGGTGCCATATTGAATTAGATAGATATAAAACGATTAAGATTTCAAGTCAAAAAATATTGCATTTACAACAAAATGGTTGAAGTTTGAAAAAAAAAATTTTAATAATATAATTACATTTTCAACAAAACAAATGAATTTTTAAATACAATGTTCAGTTTTCAATCCAGTAGAAAAAATTTAATCAAATAGTTGAATTTTCAATCCAAAAATTTAATTTTTAATCAGAGAGTTGTATTCACAACCAAGTAATTGATCTTTCAAGCAGAAAGGATCAAATATGGACATGCAAAGATAAACTCTCAACCAAGTGGTCAAATTTTCAACAACAACAACAGAATTAAATTTCAACCGAAAATAAAATTCTTGAATTTCCAATCCGAAAGGACGAATTTTGTATACAAAACGACAAATGGTCAACAAAACAGTTCAATTTCTCACAAAATAATCAAATTTTTAACAAAGATTTTTAGAAAAATAACATCAAAATTTATATTTTAACAAAGTAGTTGTATTTCCAACTGAAATTATGAATTTTAAGCAACAGCAAAAAGGACTTTTCAACAAAGATGTTCAAATTTCGATCATATAGTTAAATTTTCAATGAAAAAGATTAATATATAACCAAGAAGCTGAATTTTTGAACCAAAAAGGCGAATTCTGTAGAAAATATTAAAATTTTGAAGTGGAAAGAAAAAATAAATTAACAAAAAAGTTAATTTTCCATCAAATAGTTAAATTTTTGGCGGAAATAATAGAATTTTGAACCAAAAAACACAAATTTTTAAAAACAAAAAAGTTGTTTTTTTGAGAAAAAAATTAATTTTCAATCTAATTGTTTAATTTTCAGCTGAAAACGATGAATTTGCAACCAATAAAGGAATATGAACTTAAATTTTCATCCAGCATAATTAATTTTTAACAAAAAAAGAAAAGAATATTTAAAGAAATAGTTCAACTTGGAACGTAAATAGATCTTCAAATAGTATAATAAATTATCAACAAAATAGTTTAACTTTTAACCAAGCAGTTAAATTTGGAAACAAAAATATTAATTTTCTACCACAAAACATGAATTTACAACAAAATACATAAATTTTTAATCAAATTGTTGAATTTTGAAATAAAAGCGATAAAATTGAAACCAATAATGAAATAGCTAAATTTTAATTTAGAAAAAAAAAACTAATCTCTAACCAAAAAAAATGAATTTTTAACAAAATAGTTACACTTTCAACCAAAAAGATGGACCTTCAACTGATTAAATAAATTTTTGACAAAATAGTTGAACTTTCAATCAAGCAGATCAATTTCCGATCAAGATGATTATTTCATACCAAAAAAGACAAATTCACAACAAAAAACATAAATTTTTGAACACATTTTTGAATTTTTCGCTGAAAATGATCAATTTTTAACCTATAGTGGAATAGGTGAGTTTCCAGTTTTAGTTGAATTTTCAACCAAAGAGATGGATCATCAAATAAAAAAATGATTTTTTAACAATATATTTCAACTTTAATCATTTTTAATTTCAAAGTTTAATTTTTAATCAAGATGATTAATTTTCTACGAAGAACGGCAAAGCCACAACAAAATACACAAATTTTGAACCAGATTGTTCAATTTTCGAGTACAAACTATTATTTTTAACCAATAATGAAATATGTATTTTTTCAGTTCAAAACATTAATTTTCACCTAAAAAAGAACTCTCAACAAAAAAGTTAAATCTTCAACCAAATAGTAGATTTTCCAACAAAAAGAGGTCAATACTATATAATAAATATAATAGTAGACTTTGCAATTGAAAATAATTAACTTTCGACGAATAATAGTTTTTTATGGCCCTTTTTTTATTCCGTTTGCATCTCAACTAAAAAAGGAGGATAAGGATAATTTTTTTTAAACAATCGAAAAAGAGGAGTTCTTTAACATCAAACAATTTTTTGAATATTTAAATTTCAAATAAATTGAGATTGAAAAAAACCGACCTTTAAGGTGCTTCAAACGAGTCGGGTTTCAGAATAATACAAAATAAGGCTACAAGGATGAATTGTTTGATGTAATATTTTTACAACATAATCTGAAGGTACATGTCCATGACTAGAGCCCTTTTTTTGAAAAATGGTCTTGTTTTTTTTTTTGTTAATTGGAACGCACTTTGTAACACCTGTTTTCGGTTCACCATGGGTACACTCCCAGTGGCGCGTTGCCCGGTTCCAGGCGTAGAAAATTGAGCATATTTTCAATGATTAAAAAAAAAACAAGACAACTTTTCGAAAAAAGGGCTCTAGGCATGCACATGTGTGAGCCTTCATATTATGTCGTAAAAATATTATGTCAAACAATTCATTCTCGCAGCCGTATTTTGTATTATTATAAAAACCCTCTCATTTGAAGCACCTTAACCGCATGCCACAGACTTATGCCCTCGGACGTGTTGCCTCTCCCGAAAATGCAACAGGTTACTTCAGACGCTCGAGATGAACTGCTTTGCTCGGAAACCCTAAAAAAGAGAAAAAGAGCAAGAGAAAAGGAAATCAAGTATAAATAAAAAATAAAAAAGTGGATGAATACCACGCACGCACTTGCTCCTGTCGCCTCGAACTCTGTCTCTGTCTCGATATATCCAAAGAGTGAAGATAAATACGCAGTCCCGCCAAAGAACCTCAATGCAAAACGTCTCTCGCGGTAGGTTGCCTCTGAATTTCTTATTTATAAAACGCATGAAGGTAATGCAGTCTTCCACATTTCAGCAACAAACGCATGTGGCACGTCAGTCAAGCGTGAGAGACTGCACATATCGTGTAATATGTTATTGTGGAGTGTAAGGACCGCCAATGAGTGGATGAAGTTATTCTCTCAAAATAAAAGGGGGAATTTATTCAAGTAAATTAATTATCAATTAAATTTACTGGTCGCAAAACGGAGACTAAAATCGTCATATTTAAAAATAATTCCCTATCCTTGATTTAGAAATTGTTTGCTCATTTTCTGAGTACAGAGCTTGGTTGTAGGGTGTAGAGTAAAATACAAATTTCAGAAAATAATGAAAGACTCTGGGGTCCTTTTTTTTGCTTTTTACATAAAAAGAAACTGTCTAAAATTTGGTACCAATAAAAAAAATTAGGAATTCTACTATTTTTATATAATATGATAAATACTAATTCACTGAGAAAAAAGTACTGGATCCAAAGAAATGAGTTTCTTTGGTTTATTTTCTTTGTACTACAGATTTGATTACTTCTGTTGCATAAATATTGTTAATAGGCAAAAAAGTCATACCCTGACTGAAAAAAATGATTTCCTTGATGATATTTCCCATACTGTTTTTATTTTTTTATTTTATGGAATTGGAACTACTTTGTTCAAAATATTTTTACGTTCTCATCCAGAGAAGGTATTAAATTTGTATAGAATTTGACCCCCCCCCCCCCCCGGTTTTTGTCAAATGTTCACGTTTCGAGACCCCCTGAACCCAGAAAACAGGTTCTTACAAAATGTATGTCTGTTTGTCTGTCTGTTGGTCTGTCCGTCTGTAGATTTTTAGTTTGTTAGCATGGTAACTTTCAAAAGAATGTACCTATGAGATTGGGCCTTAGTATACTCTTCAAGTGTCCTAAAATGACATTTTTCAATAAAATGAAAATTTTCAGCGTTAAAGCATTTTTAATATCCAAAAAAAAGAAACGAAAATTAACATTTTTAGCCAAAAAACGCACGATACGAAAAAAAGTCATGACAAGAGAGAGGTTTCTTTTTGCATGCCCTGCAAGATTATCCTGACGACTTTTTTAATTCTCTTAAAAAATCGAAACTTCACATTTTTATTGCACAAAAAATAATGAAAAATCCCAAATTTAATTTTACGGTAAAAAATGCAAGATACGACAAATGATGATTGAACAAAAAAAAAACTACGATTTGTTTGTTGACCACTTTTTGATAGCATGTGTAGTTTTTGTTTTATTCGTAAAAAATAAGATGAACAGTGAAAAAATCAGCCCGACAAGTGGGCACATACTCATCAAAACTTTGCCTATTTAATTTTTATTTTCATCTTGTAAGTGGGTTTTCAAAATATTTAATTTTTGTATGTTCTCAATACTATTTCTAACGATTAAACAATAAAATAACCATCAATAATGCGCATGGTACTTGAAATTGGCAAAAATCAATAGTTCTTTACATTCTCATCCAGAGATGGTATTGAATTTGCGTAAAATTTGAGGGGGGGGGGCGCCGCCCCCGGTTTTTGTGAAATGTCAACGTTTTAAGACCTTCTTAACCCAAAAAGCCGGTTTTTACGCATGTGTATGCCTGTCTGTTTGTCTGTCTGTTTATCTGTCTGTCTGTGAGCACGAGAACTTTCGAAAGAATATACCGATTGGATTGGTCTTTGGATATAGATCTTAAATAACAATAATAATTAAATATAATAATAATTGAATTCTTCTTCTTTAATGGATAATGAATCATTCATCCATTTATGAAGCAAGTAATTTAGGCTTCTTCAAGTGGGTGCAACATTTTTTCCAGATAAATAATTATTCATCAAATATAAAAAAATATATATTCATCACATTAATCAGGTGCATTATGAAATTGTTTCAATGAATGTTATAGATATCTATAGATATTTATGAAAAATTCAAACAGTGTTTTCAGCTATTTTGTGTGGTCGAAGATTATGGTTCGCATGATAATCATGGAAAGTAGTGAATACTTGTTATAAAAGTAGCACTTTTAACGATTTCAATTACTTTCCTGGGGGCCTTCCATTCATTTTCTAACAAAAAATAAGAATTCTCAACGAAAAATGTAATAGTTGATATTTCGTCCAAACAAGATTTCAATTTCAAATCTAAAAGAAAGAATGATGAATTTCCCCCCACAAGGATGATTTTTCTGACATAAAAGATGAACTTTCGACGCAAAGGAACGAATTTTCAAGAAAACAGTTAAATTTTCAACCACGAAAGATTACTTTAAGAAAATAGTTGAATTTTTAAACAAATAGCTACATTTTCAACCTGCAAAGATGAAATTTCAATTAAGAAGATAGTTTTCAACTAAAATGATGAATCTTAAAAAATGGGAATTCAACAAAGTATTTAAAGTTTGAAACAAAAAAAATTAATTCTCAATAAGAAATCTAATAGTGGATTTAAAAAAAAATGATAGATTTGAATAAAAATCAAAATCAGTTGAATTTAATGAAAAAAATAATAATTCTCAACATTATGGTTAAATTTTCAACTAAACTGATGAATCTTCAACAACAACAAAAATGAATCTTTAATTAAGAACTTATCATTTCACCATTCGCTTTTCCTTCCTCCTAAACGTCTTCCATTTCTACTGCCCCCTCTCTCTACTTCCTGACATAATACTCTTCTTCCCCTACTTCCTTTCCCCAGTCATCACTTTTCCACCTCTACTCAGAAGCAATACCCAACTAGCTCCCTTCACTTTGCTCCACAGCCACCCTCACTTTCAATCATTTTCCTTACTTCCCCAATTCCAATACTTCTCTCAAATTTCAATTTCCAATACTTACTCTCACCTCATTTCCCTCACCTTATTTCCCCTCATTTCTTCTACTTACCCTGTACTTACTTCCCATACTTCCCATCCCCTGACTTTCTCTACTTCTCCCTTATCTCATTTCCTCTCACTTAACTTTTTTCCCCTTCCTTTATTTTCACTAACTTCCACTTACTTCCTCACCCCTTGCTTTCCCTTACCAAATTTCCCCATATTTCCCTTTCTTCTCCTAGCTTCCGTGCTTATCCTCCTCTTATTTCCTCACCACTCATTTACCCTCACTTCCACTCAAATCATTGACCCTCAATGATGCTACCATTATTTCCTTTCACTTCCAGTACTTCCCTTAACCCCCTACCGTATTCCCCATCACTTCCACTACTTCCCTTACTTCTCTTCTCCCCACTCCCCCCACTCCCATACCTCTAATTTCTCATCACTTCCACTCACTTCCCCACCCCTCACTCATCCTTATTTTCATTACTTACCCTCCCCTCATTTGCCATCACTTGCTTTACTTCACATCCTGTTATTTCCTCTGATTTCCCTTGAATGATTTCCCCTTCTTCCTTCCTCTAATTTTCCCTCACTTCCCTATTAATCCTCCCCTCATTTCCCACAATTTTCAAACTCCGCCTTTCCTTATTTCCCCTAATTGCTATACTCTCTCTCCCCTCATTTCCCTAAATTCTAATACTTCTCCTCCCCTTATTTCTCTTAATTCTCATACTCCCCGTCCCCTCATTTTCCTTAATTATCATACACCCCCTATCCTAATTTCCTCTAGTTATCATGCTCCCTCTCCCCTCATTTACCCTTATTAATGAAAAATTTATATGTATTTGCTTAAAAATGACTTTGAAAAAATAATTTATTACCTTTCCTTCCCCTCCCCTGATTCCCCCTCCCCTGATTTCCCCTCACCCCCACTATCCCCTTTTTCCATCTTACCCTCATTTCTCCTTATTTCGCCTTACTCCTACTTCTCATCCTCTAATTTTCCCTAATTCCCATTCTCTCATCAACCCGAATTCCTCTCGTATAATTTTGCCCTACTTTCCCTCCCCTGATTTTTCATCACTTCCCTATTTTCTATCCCTTCATTTCACTCAATTCTCATGCTCCCCTCCCCTTATTTCCCCTAACTAATGAAATATTATTATTTTATCGTTTAAAAATACTTTCTCTCAAACAATTTGTTTACCTTTACTTCCCCACCCTAATTTGCCCTAACTTCCCTGCTTTTCCTTTACTTAACCTCCCATGATTTTCCCTTACTTCCACTATCCGCCCTTCCCCTCATTTCTCCTTATTTCGCTTCACTTCTGCTTCTTCCATCCTCTACTTTTCCCGAATTCTCATTCTCTCATTAACCCGAATTCCCCTCCCATAATTTCACCCTACTTTCCTATCCCTAATTTTTCATCACTTCCCTACTTTCTCTCCGTTCATTTTATTCAATTCTCATGCTCCCCCTCCTTTTATTTCCCATACCTAATAAAATATTATTATTTTATCGTTTAAAAATACTTTTTCTCAAATAATTTGTTTATCTCTACTTCTCCACACTAATTTGCTCTAACTTCCCTGCACTCCCTCTACTCACCCTCCCCTGATTTTCCCTCACTTCCACTATCCGCCCTTTCCCTCTTTCCCTTATTTCTCCTCACTTCTCCTTACTTTGTCTTCTTCCAATCCTCTCATTCTCCCTAATTCCCATTCTCTCATTCACCCGAATTCCTCTTCCATAATTTCACCTTACTTTCCCTCCTCTGATTTTTCCTTACTTCCCTGCTTTCTCTCTCTCTCTCTCTCTCTCTCTCTACATTTCACTCAATTCACATGCTTCCCCTCTCCTTATTTACCCTGAATAATAATATATTCATATTTAATCGTTTAAAAATACTTTTTCTCAAATAATTCGTCCACCTCTACTTCCCCACCCTAAATTTCCCTAACTTCCCTGCATTTCCTCTACTTACCCTCCCCTGATTTCTCCTTACTTCCACAATCTGCCCTTTTCCTCATTTCTCCTTATTTCGCCTTACTTCTCCTTCCTATCCTCTTATTCTCGCTAATTCCCATTCTCTCATTTACCCGAATTTCCCTCCCATAATTTTACCCTACTTTCCCTCCCATAATTTTTCCTCGCTTCCCTACTTTCTCTTCCTTCATTCCACTCAATTCACATGGTCCACCTCCTCTTACTTCCCCTAACTAATAAAATCTTATTATTTAATCGTTTAAAAATGTTTTTTCTTGAATAATTTGTTTACCCCTACTTCCCCACCCTGATTTTCCCTAACTTCCCTGCATTTCCTCTACTTACTCTCCCCTGATTTCTCCTTACTTCCAGTATCCGCTTTTTCCCAAATTTCTCATTATTCCCCCTTACTTCTCCTTCTTCACATCCTCTAATTTTCCCGAATTCTCATTCTCTCATTCACCCGAATTCCCCTCCCATACTTTCACCCTACTTTCCCTGCTCAAATTTTTCTTTACTTCCCTACTTTCTCTCTCTTCATTTCACTCAATTCACATACTTCCCCTCCTCTTTCATCGCCAACTAATAAAATATTATTATTCAATCATTTAAACACATTTTTTTTTTTAATAATTTGTTTACCTCTACTTCCCCACCCTAAATTTCCCTACCTTCCCTGCATTTCCTCTACTTACCCTCCCCTGATTTTTCCTTATTTCCACTATCTGCCCTTTCCCTCATTTCTCCTTATTTCGCCTTTATTCTCCTTCTTCCTATCCTCTAATTCTCGCTAATTCCCATTCTCTCATTTACCGGACTTTCCCTCCCATAATTTTACCCTACTTTCCCTCCCATAATTTTTCATCACTTCCCTACTTTCTCTCCCTTCGTTCCACTCAATCCACAAGGTCTACCTCCTCTTACTTCCCCTAACTAATACAATCTTATTATTTAATCGTTTAACAATATTTTTCTTAAATAATTTGTTTACTTCTACTTCCACCACCCTAATTTTCCCTAGCTTCTCCGCATTTCCTCTACTTACCCTCCCCTCATTGCCTCTCAATTCTCCTACTTCCTATTCTCTCATTTCCCCTACTTCCCCTCCAATAAGTTCCTCTACTTCTTCTCCCCTAACTTTCCCTCACTTTCTTTCTTCCACTCCCCTCATTTCCCTCAATACTGCGGAACCCTAAAATTAGTGATTTGTGCGAATAATTTGAAACCTCTTTTTTGCGTGTTGTTGAAATGGTATTTTCCTCAAATTTGAGACAAGGATGTTAATCATTAATGTTTATTGGTCTTGAAGCATCGATTAATAGAAGGCTGTGACAACATAAGTGTTAACGGCCTTGTCGCGAAGAAACTTAACGAACAGCACAATGAACTTCGCACCCATTTGTACAGATTCATTGCGCATCGAGGACGCGAGGCCGTAAGGGTCTCTACTCCGGTTACACTTTACAGATCCCGCTTTCCTCGACCCTAGTCTCACAAAATGCAAAATATCGTCTCATTCGTGTTTCCATCCTCGGCTCTGGTAACGACGTGTCGTTAATGCTCCCATACAAGCCTATAACTTCAGATGTCCATTCAAATTACAACGAGTAATAGTTATACCGAGGCCCGTGTAGAAAATTATCGGGCAACTATTCGGGGCCAGGATAGACCATCCTGACTGCAAATGTGGCGCTGTCAAGGCGGTTTATTATGGCGCTGAGAAGTTCAAAGCTTTGTATGGTCAAACGCTAGTCTGGAAAATCAAATCCAACGCTAGCCAGTCAGTCTTGTGAAATTCTATTTTAGATTGTTTATTATTATTTCAAAGAATGTCTAGATGATGAGAAAAAAATTCCTTGTGTATAATGTACATTTATCTTTCTTTTATACTTTTGAATACCCTGAATATTCATGGAAATGTTCAAAAGATATTTAGATTTTAAGAGATAGACAAATTGTTATTTCTGATAGGCTATCAAGCACCCGATTAGGACCCGAAAAGGCTGACTAGATGAGAAGGAAAATTATTTTTCATCAGCTAATTTTTCATTTTTAATCATTTTAAACACCCTAACTATTTTTGGAAATGTACAATTAATTATTATAGTGAGACACATAGGTCATTTTTTTGGTCATGACGGACATACTCGTAGCTGATTAGGGTACGAGAATACCGTCTATGTTAGACGCAAGTCTGCAAAAGATAACTTTTCTATTTTATTCACACTTTGGATTTAAAAAATTAATTTTTCAAAAAAATTATTCTGAAAAAAAATTAAATTTTCAACTAAAAAGTTTCATATTTAATAAAAAGAGATAACTTTTCTATTTTATTTACCCCTTCAATTAAAAAAATTAATTTTTCTTCAAGAAAATCGCTTTGAAAAGAAGCACATTTTCAACCAAAAAATTTAATATTCAACTAAAACAGATGACTTTTCCATTTTATTCACACTTTCAATTTGAAAAATTAAATTTTCACCAGAAAAGACACTTGAAAAAA
Organism: Andricus quercusramuli; assembly: GCA_932178445.1. NCBI lineage: Eukaryota > Metazoa > Arthropoda > Insecta > Hymenoptera > Cynipidae > Andricus > Andricus quercusramuli. Next base: position 61,392 of record CAKNXH010002050.1, on the reverse strand, counting down.
AAGGTAAATTTACAACCAAAGAAATGAATTTTCAATTAGAATGATTCATCTTTGAACAAAAAATTAAGTTTCAATAATGTATTTTATACGTACGTTCTCGACAGAGAAGGTATTATTTAACTTGGAAATATACAATTTCAACAAAAATGGAATAATTATTTTTCATTTTGAAAAAATAAAGTTTTTACAAAAAAAAAAAGAAATTTTTGAACAAAATATTTCAATTTTTAACCAAGGAGATGAATTACAAACTTATACAGTGCATCTTCTACCAAAAAATGATTTTTTAATAATATAATTCGACTTTCAACCAAGAAGTTGAAGTTTCAACAACAACAAAATTAATTTTCAACTAAGGAACTTAATTTTCGACCAAAAGAGACCAATTAAAAAAATACATTAATTGAACAGGAAATAAGAGATTCTTAACCATAAAAAAATTGTTGACAATAGAAAATGGAATTGTTACATTTTTAATTGATGAAAATAACGTTTAACAAAAACAAAGAATTTTCAACGGAAAAAATTAATTTTTTACCAAAAGAAACGAATTTTTAGCAAAATGTGTCATGAATTTTTAACCGAATGGTTAAATATTAATCTAAAAAAGTTATATTTACAATCAGAGAAGGATTAATTGAATTTCCAACTAAAAAATTAATTATAAACCTAAAAAACTAATTTTCAACAATAAAGTTGAAAAATCTACCATCAAAATAGTTAAACTTTGTGCAGAGTTGACTTTTTATCAAATAGTTCTATTTTCAACAAAAAACATGAAGTTTTAACCAAGAAAATCAATTTTATAACGGGAAAGAAACGCATTTTCGAAAACATATACGAATTCTTAACTGAAAAATCTCTGTTAAAGAGGAGATCTAATTTACTTAAAGTTCTATTGACCTTCAGGAACACATTCTCATATCTATTAATTTATGTCGTGGTTTGTGTCTTTCGTCCAAAAATTTAATTGATTTTATTTTTAAAACAGTTTTTTACAAATTAAACAAAAACCACGCCTCCCATCAAAATCTTTTTATGGTGCACAATTTCGGTTGATTCATCTTTTTTCGTATCTTGTATAGTTTGATCGGAAAATGGAATTTTTTATTTTCCATTATCTTGTTGTGCGATAAAAATTTCATTTTACGATTTTTCAAGAAAATTAAAAAAAAAGTCTTATAACAATATTGTACGGTGTTCAAAAAGAAACATTTTTCTTCTCCTGACTTTTTTTTCATATCGTGTGTTGTTTAGCTTGAAATGTTCGTTTTCGATTGTTTATTGGAATTTTGTGAATGATATTTTAGGACACCTAATCAATATACCAAAGCCCAATACAATAGCTTAATTCTTTTGAAAGTCATTGTGCTAACAAACTAAAAATCTACAGACAGACAACCAGACAAACAAACAGACAGACAAGCAGACAGACAAACAGACAGAAAAACAGACAGACAAACAGACAGACAAAAAAACAGACAAACAGACAGATAAAAAGACAGACAAACAGACATACAAACAGAAAAACAGACAGACATACAAACCTACAAACAGACAAACAGACAGACATACATACAGACAGGCAGGCAGGCAGACAGAAAAACAGACAAACAAACAGATAGACAGACAAACAGACAAACAGGCAAACAGGCAGACAAACAGACAGACAAAAAAAAACAGATAAAAAGACAGACAAAAAGACAGACAAACAAACAGACAGACAAACAGACAAACAGACATACAAACAGACAAACAGACAGACATACAAACAGGCAGAAAGACAGACAGACAGATAGGCAGGCAGTCAGGCAGGCATACAAACATACAAACAGACATACAAACAGACAGGCAGACATAGAGACATACAGACAGACAGACAGACAGACAGACAGACAGACATACAGACATACAAACAAACAGACAGACATACAGATATACAGACAGACATAAAGACAGACAGTCAAACAGACAGACATACAGACAGACAAGCAAATAAACAAACAAACAAACAGACATACAAACAGACAGACAAACAAACAGACAGACCAGGAGGCAGACAAACAGACAGACAAACAGACAGACAAACATTAAGATAAACAGTCTAACAGACATTCTGTAAAAACCTGTTTTTTTGGGTTCAGGGGTCAATTGTTATTAACAATCTATATAATTTATGTTTCATGAAGCTCGAAGTATACAAATGCCTTTGAAGACAATTGTGAATCACTTTTGGTCAGAAAAAAAAATCGACTATGGGAAAAACTCATTCATTGAGAACGTGTTTGTAAAAATGTTGATAAAAACAGTAAATGTTAACGTAAGCTAATTTCTCGTTAGAAATTATGACTGCTATGAAAAATCATGAGAAAAAAATCTAGTACGAAATCGTTCGTGAAAATTTGTTCATAATATGTAATTCGGTTAAATATTATTAGAATTATTTATGTTCTATGAGTTCACGTGCAAGAACGTCACCTGACAGTGACTTTCCCTGTGTATTTTTTCTTGAGATAAAAATTCACAAATCGGAAGTGGCCAATTTTTTCACTTTATTTGTTTATACATTGTTGCTCTTTAAAAAAATGAGGAAATCGCAAACCACAGGTCTCATAAAAATTTATTACTGAGAAAAAAAAACTTTTAAATCCGTTCATATGCTGTTTTACTTTGGTCCCTGATGCATAATTTTCATTTATTTCAAACGCCGAATTGTGATTATTAAATCAAGTATGGTGCAATCTGTTGCGAGCTTTCAATCTGGATAAAAATAATTATTTTTGTATGTAGATATTTCTTGAAATAAACAGTAACTAATGGTTGACAGTTGCTCTCACGATGTTTGGCATGCAGTTACAAGAGAGAATTTGGAAACATACACGACCTCAGAAATTGTTTTGTCATTGTTGTGAGAAGAGTAAAATACATTTTTATCAACATTTTTACAATTTATTATTTTATAAATTATAAAATATAAATTTTTTTCAATATACTCAAACCTTTCAAATCCTTTTGAATTCTAAAATACCCTAAAATATTTCAAATCCTTCAAAGTCCTTCGCAATTTTGTTTATCTTTTGAAAATTTTCACAAGTTCTTTAAAATTTCCAAAATACCATAAAATATTTCAAATCCTTCAAAGTCCTTCACAGTTCTGTTAAGCTTTTGAAAATTCTTTGAAATTTTTACAAATACCTGAAAATATTTCGAATTCCTTAAATTTTTTTAAAGGTCTTGAAAATTGCTTGAAATTTTTAAAATTACCTAAAAATATTTCAAATCCTTTGAAATCTTTTAAATCACTTGAAACTTTTTGAGGCTTTTTAAAATTCCTCAAAATTCTTAAAAATTTTCAAATCCTTTGAAATCTTCTAAAATTACTTCAAACTTATTTTTGGATAAAAATTCAAAAAGTTAGAGCTTTTCATAATTTTTGAGACAATTTTTCTCAAGATTTGAAATTTCTATGTAGGACTATTCATAGTACTTGGAAACTAAAACAATTTATCACCATGAATTTTTTTGATGAAAAAAAAATTATCAGAGTTATAGCATTTTCAAAATCCAAAAAAACAAACGAAAATGAACATTTGCGGTCAAACTTGCAAGATAAGAAAAAAAATCAATGAACAAAAATTGTGCACACAGAAAAGACCTACACATTTTTATTAGTCATTTTTTTATAGGACAGGTATTTTCTGTTTTATTCGCAAAAAACCTTAAACATTTTTAAAAAAATCAATTTTTGGAGAAACGAAACAAGCTACGAACAAAATTTCGACAAAAGTTGTTCACCCAAAAAAGAGCTACAAATTTGTTATTGATCATTTTTTTATGGAAAGCGTAGTTTTTGTTTTATTCGTTAAAAAAAACTAAAAATTAAATTTTTGGACAAACAACACAAGCTATGAAAAAAATGAATGGACAAATGTTGCTCTTCCAAAAAAGAATAAAAACTCATCTGAATTTGTCATTAATAACTTTTCGATTAGACTCCAATTTTTTGTTCTAATCGTAAAAAATAACATTAAAAATCAAAATAAAAAATTTTCTTTGAAAAAAGACACAAAGTACAAAAAAAATTAATAGACAAAATTTCTCCACCCAAAACGGATTTACAAATTTGTTATTGACAATTTTTAATTAAAACAACCCGCATAGCACGCTATATTCCATGCATGTTCCAGGAATATTCCAAT
>CAKNXH010002050.1:37304-52193 GCA_932178445.1 Andricus quercusramuli | reverse complement strand
CTGGAATATTTCTGGAACATGCATGGAATATAGCGTGCTATGCGGGAAGTAGATTTTCTTTTAATCATAAAAAATAAGAATAAAAAAAATTCATTTTTGAAAAAAAACGATAGAAAAGACAAGAAAAATGAAAAGACAAAAGTTGTTCAACCAAAAAAATCTACAAATTTGTTATTAACTCTTGTTCTAAAAATATATTGAGAATTAAAAAATCACGTTTTTTGAAAAAGTACACATTTTATTTAACAAAATTTGCCACCTAAATTATATCTACCAATTTGCTTAGAAAAATCTTACGCTAGGATGCGTATTTTTAATTTGAATCGTAAGAAATAACATTGAAAATAAACTATTTAATTGCATGGGAAAACGACACAAATTGCAATAAAAGGTTTGATAATAATTTGATAACAATTTTGGATGTTCGACAAAATCAAGTGCGAAGCACGAGATACGTGATGAGAATATGTTCTTTAAAGTCGAAGGAGCTTTAACAAAAAAAGAGAATTCACAAAGAATTCACAGAGAATTAACAAAAAAAGAGATTTCACAATCATAAAATTTCTCATAAAAGCTTCATAAAGGCTGACTCGCCGAGTCGTTAGAGTTGTCAAAACTTCCTTACAAGCGTGCGTAAAAGCAGAAAAATACCGAGACGTTAAGGACAGCTCACCCACATGGGGTAATTTTTATTGCAGGTAATCTTTACTCAAGGATCAGGGTAAAGATTACTTCTAGTTTTTTCTGTGATTTTAGAGGGGAAAGGTAACGTTCCAATACATGATAGTGCAGTTTTCAAATGCGGGTAATGTAATATTGCCACACATATAAATAAAAATGTTATAGAAAAAATAAAAATTCGCAGGCATGGAGAATCGAGCCCTAACCGCCAAGCTCTGAATCGAGTGCGTTACGATCAGACTTGTAAGGCAAAATTCGGATCTTTCTTAAACTTAGGATCACTTTTCCTCTAAAAATGCTAAAGAGAGTTCAAGACAAAATAACAATTCCTGTATTGTAAAATAAAGTTCCAATACATGTATAGTAAACAATGCAATACCGGTATTGCAATTTTGCCTTAGAATTGTATAGTATATTTTGCATCAAAAGGGAAAGATGTGCAACAAAGAATAACTGCTTTTTGTCTGTGATTTATCTGAAAGTTTGCAGAGTAGGTTCTACCATGTCCGGAGGGACCTATGCAGTACGTACGATCATATACGTGTATTGAGGCAGAGCGAGTAGATAAGATAACAGCAGTGGTTATCGGCTCGCTTACACTCGGTTCACCTGCGAGGTAAAAGCTTATCTAGGTCTTTTATCTCTGACCCCAGCATCATATGCCCTGTTGATACAACGCCCGAGATATATTCATTTATGCTCACGCACACTGATACGCCATGATTAAATCTCTGTATTGCCGTCCAGATGAAAAAACTATACAACTATATTTTTTTATCAAAAATGAGTTCTTTTATATAATTGCGTTCAATACGGAAGAAAAAATTTGACTATTATAATCATTAGGGGAGAGTGGGAAGTTGTGGGCCACGCTTTGTTTTCTTGTAAACTTCTCAATACATCAACTGGAGACCACAATTAATAAAATTCGTTAATCCGCGAGAAATATTTAGGATGACGTAAATCTTATAAAAATCGATATTTTCAATTTTGGTGGGGAGTTGTGGGCCATGACAAAAAATAAAAGAAAATGGCATATTCCAGTAGTTTATGTTTATTATAGTTGCAGTAAATGAAAATTAATGATTTTAAAAAGATTTAAAAAAAAATTATTCTGATTTTGGAACATTTTTTTAAATGGTTCGAAAATGCTGACATCCAAGGGTTGCATAAGATGCGATCAATGAGGAGGGGGCGAAATCATTGTGATCCTCACTTTCAGAACAAGAGAAAAGAAGTTTCACTTAAAAAATTGAAATACGCATTAAGAACGTTTGGCCCACGACTCCCCTCTAATGGTGGATCACAACTCCCCACAACCGACATTTACGAAGTGACCGAATTGCTATACACACAATGAATGTGTCACCGAAATTGTTTGATTGAATTTAAAGCCAATTTCTCAAGGAATATTTTGCTCTAACTTACTTTTGAAATATCCTGCACAACGGGATTTCGAATATCAACCACTTGAGTTGTACACAAACTTTTAGTTTGATTTCTTCAATCAACAATGTCAAAATACTAACTACGCGTGTTGAGACTATGATTCGAGTTCACAAAGTGAGCTCACAAAAAGTGAGTCTTTTGGCAGTGGTTAAAGCACTTCTACCACCCACAACATGGCGGAGATTGAGGTGGCCCACGACTCCCCACGACCCACAACTCCCCACCGTCCCCTACTAAAAATTGTAAATGAATATCGAGATGATTAGGTCTTGATTAGCATATCTGCAGCGATTTTTGAGAATTCCTGATGAAGCAACAATAAATCTACACAAAAGTTTAGCATGTCCACACAAATTCCAGGATTTGGGGAAGTCTAAGTCCTCAAATGCTGACAAAAAAAAATCACGCATTTAGTAGATACTTTTCTTTCATGGGGATCTCGGTCATTCTGCAGGCCGAATTCCTGATATTGAATAGCACACGTATATGTTAAGTTTCTTCACCCGGATTTGAGAGTAACTTTGAACCGCTTATCCTTGCAAAAAAGCACATCTACATTTTTTTTATTTTTCAAGCAAAATTAATTGAAGTTGATTAATAATATCATAACTATTAATCACTACAAAGTCTTTATTTTGATCAATTTAAAAAAAGAATTTTTCAAGAAGTACCAAATTATAAAATATTATGAAAATATTTTCAAACACAGTTTCTACAAATATTGTTGTAAAAATACAAAGAGTAATTTTTTAAATTATTATTTCTTATTCAGATTCATTCCGTTAGGATTTTTTTAACTAAAAAGAATGTAAACAACTTAAAGACTTTTTCTGGCAAAGTTGTAAACAATAGCAAGTAATGTTTGAAATATTTGAAATTTAAACATCCTGCCCAAGCGCCTTATTTTAAAATATTGTTTTCAAATAGAATTTTTGTAATATCTCGAATTTTTGAACTAAAAAATAAAATTCAATATCATTTGAATTTTTAAGCGAAATTAAATTAGTTTTTTTGTTATTGATACTTTTTTAGTTAACAAAACTTAATTCTTTACTTTAAACTTATTATTCTTGTTTTTTTTCTCACGTGATTTTTAAAATAAAATATAAAATTTATATGAATACAAAGTTAGTGTATTTCATAGTAGCTATTATTTAAAATAATAAAAAAAAAGCGAGGGCAATTTTTTTGATATTGATGACCATTAATATCATAACTGCGGAATTACTATATAATATTTTTGTATAAACAATCGAATCGTTGCATTTTTTTCTAAAATGCAAATTTCTAACGAATATACTTACATAACTAGTTGAATATTTTTAATATTCGTTGAAATCTAATGATTTTTCATTATCAATAACAATTTTTAAATGAAGAACACTGACACAAGATAAAGAAATGATATAATATTGTAAATCTTCTTTTAAACCCAATGTTTACAAAAATCCGATTTTCGGTGAAAAAACCTCAAATTGTTTCAAAATTGTAGATATTTTTTCAAATATAATTTTTTTAATTAAAAATACCAATTTCTGACAACAACAAAAAACACTAAAATAATTCAAAATTGTTAAAAGATTCAAAATCTTGTTCAAATGAAAATGATTTTTGTTTGAAAATACTATACCAGTTTTTGATTTTAAATGCCAAAATAACCTGAAATTGTTCAAAAATTATCAAACTTCTTTGAAATCTAATGATTTTTGGTTTGACAATTGAAGTTGCATGTGATACATGCGAGCATAATCCTAAAAATGTTCAAAAATTGGAAATATTCTTTGAAATCTTAAATTTTTTATAAAAAATACCAATAATATCCTACAAAAAAGATTAATACAACAGAAAATTGTTCAGAGTTGTAAATCTTCTTCTTCGAAATCTAATGATTTTTGTTTAAAAATAATTGATTTCTCGTGAGCAATTTTAATATAACCTGAAACTGTTAAAAAAATTAAATCTTGTTCGAATTACTATGATTTTTGTTTGAAAATTCCAATTTTTGCCTTCAAGCAACAACATAACCTAAAATTGTTTCAACTTGTAAATCTTCTCTAAAATCTTTTTTGTTATTATTAAAGTAATCAATTTTTGAAGAAAAACACTAGACAATTCGAAGTTATGAGAAGATTCTGAATTTAATTGGAATTATAATGATTTTCGTTCTAAAACACCAACTTTTCGTGCAAAACGCTATCATAACCCGAAGTTTTGAATCTTCTTCGAAATACAATTTTTTGGTAATAAAAATACCAATTTGGGTCGAAAAACACTAACATAATATAAAATTGTTCGAAGATTATAAATCTTGTTCAAATTCTAACGATATTTGATTTAAAATGCGTGAAGTACCAATTCTGGATTTAAAATGCTAACGTAACCTCAAATTGTTTTTAAAATGGCGAACCTTTAAAATCTAATTATTTTGGTTTAAAATCTCAATTTCCCGTAAAAAAATTCAAACAAAACCGAAAAACGTAAATTATTGAAAACATTTGAATCTTCAAAATCTATTACTTTCTCATTAAAAATACCCATTTCCTAAAAAGTCAAACCACGTACGCATCGCATTTCAGGATGACGGAATGCTCTGAACTAAAAGTGTACAGTAAATTTTGCCAAAAAACTTAGCCACTCATATTCGGAAACCATCCTCATGATTCGGAAAGTGTGTGATGATGAGTCTATAAGTGATGTCCAAATTAAATTGGGATTCCAAAAACTATTGTTTCAGAAATTTTGAGCCAAGAAACGGCCTGATCTGTGGAAAAGTGATGACTGGGTCTTTCGTCACGAAAACCCACCTGTTTGTTCGTCGCAGCTTATTCAGCAATTTCTGGTGAAAGACGGCCTTGCACAGCTTCGACAACCCCCATACAGTCCTGACTTGGCTTTCTGTAATTTGTGGCTGAAGTCCAAATTGAACTATCCTCTGAGAGAAAAAGCTTTTGAAATGTGGAGGAAATTAAACAGAATGCGATGAAGCAGCCGTTAGATATTCCTAAAGGTGACTTTAGGGAGTGCTTCCGAAATTAGGAGGATCACTGGAAGAAGGTTGTGGCTTCCACAAGAGAGTACTTTGAAGGGCATATCATCGCCTCATTAGAACTGCTGGTCACACACAGTTTCTTAGCTCGCGGAGCGAAAGACAGTTGCCATTCGTGCATCAAAAACGCCGGCAGCGTAGCGGAAAGGAGCAGTGCGCGGGTACTCACACGCGTATATTGCGCAATATTATGTGTTCCGATTGGAAACGGTTCAGACTTCAACATCTGCATCGCTTATGGCAGTGTAAACATCCCCATATTATGCCTTGTATCGCCTGTGGCTGTTATAATTTCCAGAAACGCGTCTCTTGCATTGCATGCATGTAGATGGAGTCTTCATTCCGTTGAGAAGAACAAAAAGAGGACGAGTACTGGTCCTTTGACCACTGTTTTGTACCACTATTTAGAGCCTACATCGATCTTGTTTCAAACATGCAATTCACCACGAAAAGAGCGAGGAGAGAAAAAGAGTAAAGATAAACATGTAGGTCTACTTTGGCATGTTATGCTCTCAACGTAGCGGACTCGTAACCCCTGTAACCTTTTAAAACTTTTCCGTTTAAAGGTTTACAGCATGGTGTAAGGAGAAAAGTGTCCTGTTGGGAAGTAATCATTTCTCAACATAAAAGCGCAAAAAGCATTGCAGAATTATTTTCATTCAATCATTGTAATAATTTTTACTTCATATTTTTCTGAAAATTTAAATTTTCAATAATCCTTTAAACTATTCAAGAGAAAATAAAAATATATGTGCACATAATTATGAAATGAAAACGCAGATACTCATTTCACAACATCCCAAAATTAAAAAAGAAATATATCATTGGAATAGAGGTATTTCAAACATTAATAAACTTTTATTATACAAATTATAGTCAATAGTCAATAACATAACCTTGAAGTAAATAATGAGTTTATGTAACATAATAAAAAGCAATTAAAATTCAATCATCATGTAATTTAAAAGTGTTGAAAAAAATAATCTGCTAATAATTGATTAATCTGTTTGTAACATAATAAACATTCAACAATAATTTGTATTGAAACATTGGAATAATTTGTATACTACATTCAAAAAGAAATCACCATCATTTCTGAAAATTTAATATATTAGTAACCTACTTCCATACTAATTTCAGAAAAAAATAAAACCATTTTCACATTTAATATTGAAAATTGAATGCAGGCACTCGTTTCACAACATCATGATCATTTCAAAAATAATGTAATTAGTAGTATTTCAAATTTAAATAAACTTTTATTATGCAAATTATATCAGGTATTCAATTACATAACCTTAAAGTAAATGATCAATTATGTTATTCAATATTGTCCTTAAAATTATACAAATAATAATTAATTAAACAGTTCACAACATAAGAACCCTCCAGCAATTATTTTCATCGAAACAATCCAATTATTTTTACTTTATATTTTTCTATAAATTTTAACTTTCATTTCTGAATATTTTGATTAATTAATAAGCTTTTTAAAAAATTCAAGTTCTAAGACAATCAAGAATTAATCAATCATTAAAAAACATAAAAAGCACTACACAAATATTTTCATTTAAATATTCAATTAATTTTGAATCCATATTTTAAAAATTGTTGACTGTATTACTTAAATTTAAAATAATTATAACCATTTACACAAATTTTATAAAAAATCAAAACATATGCACATATAATTTTGAAAATTGAATTCGGATACTCACTTCATAACACCAAAACATTTGAAAAAATTATATAATTGTAATGGAGATTTTTCAAAGGAAAAACACATTTTTATCATAACAGTAGCAGCGAATATTAAATCACATAACCTTAATACAAATAATCAATTTATGTGACTTAATTGAAAACAATTCGAATTCAGTCTTTATTTAATTAACTTTTTTGAAAAAAATTAATCATTCAATTGTTATTTATAGTTAGTTCATCTGTTCATAACATAAAAATCAATCAACAATATTATTTTCATTGAAACATCAAAATAATGTTTTTTTTCTAAAAGTTTCAATTATTTATAATCTTTTTAACTAATTCCATAAGAACTGAAAACACGTTCACACATAATTTTGAAGATTGAATTTAGATAATTATCTCACAACATCGTAAAGATTTTGAAAATTATGGAATTGGAATAAAAGTATTTTGAATATAAATAACCTTTTATTGTACAAATCATATCCAATATTCGATTAAATAACAATTCCTTGTATACCACAATCCTACTTATTGAGGACTTATAAAATTAATTTTAGAAAAATTCGAAATATATGTATATATTAATTAATCATTTCACAACGTAAGAAGCAGTAAACAGTTATTTTAATAAAAACATTCGAATAATTTTTACATGATATTTTTCTGAAATTTTGAATCAATAATATCCTTTTAAACTAATTCCATAAAGAAGTGAAAAATATGTACATATAATATTGAAAGCAGAAATCAGATACTTATTTCACAACATCAAAAAATACACTAGAAAAAAATCTACATATATTTATCCAATTTATCCAATTTCGATTCCTGGATATTGTGAATTTTTTTTATAGAATATTTTCATGTTTAAAAAACGCACACATGCTCACAAAAATGTTTAAACTGCAAGCTACGAAGATAAGTTAAACAAATAAAATAAATTACACAATTATTAATTTCGTGAATCTGTATTTAAATAATTAACTTTTTTAAATTGCAAGCATTTACAGTTGGACATTTTCAAGTCAAAAACGGTTAAAATCGATTAGTTTTAAATTCATTTACTATCCTCGCACTCTTTCCCATATTCCCCTTTTTCCATTTTTTGAAAGAATTTTACTATTTCCCCAGTTTCCAGAAAACTTTCCCTTTTTCTCATTTTTTCACTTAAATGCGGACTAAATTAATAGAACCTAATAAGAAAATCCAACTGTTTTTGGTTAGATACAATATTTGCCTTTTATATACAATATTCATCCTTTTGGATTCAAAATTAACTTTTTTGTTGAAAATTCCATTGTCTTCTAAAAAATTCCTCATTTTGCTACAAATTCGTCTCTTTCGGTTGAAAGTCCAACTATTTGGTGAAAAATTACTTCTATTGGTAATTCAAATATTTCCTTGAAAATTCATATGTCTTGGTTGAAAATGATCTATTTGATGAAAATTCAAGTTTTCAAGCTGAAAATATTTTGTATGAAAGTAAACTTTTTTTTCAAAAATTTAAATATTTTATTGAAATTCGGCTTATTGGATGAAAAATTCGTGATGGTTGAAAAGTAATCTTATTTGTGAATTTTATTTTTTAATTCTACTATTATATTTTTGGTTCAGAATTTATTTCTGTCAATTAAAAATCTTAGTATTCAGTTGAAAGTTGAATTATTTCAATGAAAATTCAACTGTTTTCAAAAAGTCATTTTTTGCTGAAAGTTCATCGTTTTTATATTGAAAGTCTAGGATTATATTTTCGGTTCGTAATTCATTTTTTTCTTATGAATTCTACTTTTTGGCTCCAAATTCAATTTTGATTAAAATTCTCTTCTTGGTAAAATTTTGAAAATTGAAAAATGTTATCAACGAGTCATCTTTTTGAGTCTATAATTCAACGTTTTTGTTGAGCATTCTTCTTTTCCGATAGACAATTCATTAGTCTGGATTGAAAATTTTGTAGAAAAATTATGGTAGCAAAAAAAAATTTAATTGTTTTGTGGAAAAATAATCTTTTTCCTAAAATTTCATCTTATATTTTTGGAAGTTAAAATTCATTAACTTTCAACATTTAAATTCAACTATTTGTTGGAAAATTCAACTCTTTTTGTTGAGGTTTAAAGTTTTTTATTTGAAAATTCGATCATTTTATTGAAGATTCATCTTCGTAAGTTGAAAATTTTCCTATCTGGTTGTAAATTGAACTTCCTCGTTGAAATTTGTTTTTTGTTTTTGGTTGAAAATTCAACTATTCGGTTAAAAGTCATATTTTTTTCTAAAAATGAACTTTTTGTTGAAAATTCAGATCGTTGGGTTGGGAAATCAATTTTTTTTTTTAAATTCTACTTCTTAGCTAGAAAATTCAATTATTTTGTGAAAAATTCGTCTTTTTGGGCTTCAAATTAACCGTTTTTGTTGACAATTCCACTATTTTGTTGTAAGTGCAATAATATTTTTACCAAAAATAAAAAAACTACATTTTTACGTACTATTGTTAATTTTCAGTAATTTCTGCCATCTCTGTTAATGAAAATAATTACTAATGGACAATTTGACTATCTCCCATGACTTTTCAAGCGATTTTCGATTGTTCAAATAAATGTAACTCAATTAAACAATTATCTATTCCCACAAGGGAATAAATTGGTGGATTATTCATTGGAATTATTTATTCCCATGAAAAATGAATGAATAAATTTGCAACCAAAACTAGAATATTTAAAATGTTAGAAAAATAAATGTTCAACAAAAAAAACGCATTTTCAATTGAACATTTTTTTTCATAAAAAAAATTATTTTTGAACCAAAAATTGCAGAATTAAATTTCCAGTTAAGAAAATCAAATTAAAACAAAAATTCAATTTTAAACTGAAAAAGATAATTTTACAAACCAAAAATATAATATTTCAATTTGCAGTTAGAAATGTAAATAGAAAAAAAACGAGTTTCCAGCAAAATTAATTTTCAACTAAAAATATAAATTATCAATAATGGAGTTTCAACCAAATATATTAAACTTTGACCAAATTGTGGATTTTCCAATCCAAAAGATGAATTTTCAATAAAAAAAACGAATTTTCTACTAGTGTTTTTTCAATGAAAGAAATGAATTCTTAACAAAAAACAGAATAGTTGAATTTTCTATTAAACAGATCATTTTTTAACGAAAAAGATTACTTTTTTATGAAAATAGGTCAATTTTCCACAAAAAATGAAATAGCTACAGTTAATTTTCAACTAAAATTATAAATCTTCAACTAAAAAACAAATTTAATTCTAAACCGAATACATGAATTTTAAAATGCAAAGATAAATTTTCAACTAAAAAAAAAACGAATTTTCAACAAAATAGTTAAATTTTCGCCAAAAACACATATATTTTAACTAAAAATAGAATAGTTAAATTTTGAGTAAAAAAATTCATTTGAATAAAATTAAAGTAAATTTTCAACGAAAGAGTATAATTTTCAACCAAGAAGATTTAATTTCTATCAAAAAAGACTAATTTTCGACAAAAAATGGAACAGTTACATTTCCAGTTAAAAAACTTAATTTAAATAAGAAAAAAATTAATTTTCAACCAGTAAGATGAATTTTCTACCAAAATAGTTGAATTTTTAATGAAGTACATGCATTTTTAACCAAATATTCGAATTTTTAAAGGAATTTCCATCCAAAAAGAAGAATGAGTTACCAAGGAGATTAAATATTCTCCCACAATATTCGAATTTTCAATAAAATACAGGAATTGTTCACCAAATATTTGAATTTTCAAATTAAGAAAATAAATTTTAAACCAAACATGTACGAGTCAAGTTTTCAGTTAAAACAATTTTTATCTATAAAACATAATTTTTAACAAAATAATTACATTTTGAACAAAAGAAACGTTTTTCAACTGAAATGCTCAAATGAATGAATTTTTAACAAGGTAGTTCCACTTTCAACTAAGTAGTTGAATTTTTTAACAAAAAAGATGAATTCTTGACGGAAAACGTGATATATTATATTTTTACTACAAAAAGGATTTCGATTTTATACCAAAAATAATTGAATTGAACCAAAAAATATGAATTTTCTACAAATTGGTTTGAATCCTCAAGCAAAAAAAAAATAATTTTCAACCAAATAGTTGCGATTTCTAACCATAACAATACAATTAACTTCAACTTTAGTTTATCAAAAATTTAATAACTCTGTCAATTTTTTCCTGACATTCACTGACTTTCTGGAATTACATGACCTGTAGCAACTCTGTAATTAAAAAAAAAGTATATGTTTATTTCACTCTAGAATGTTTTTCTTCCTCATAGAAGAAGATTTGTAATTGTAAAATTTACAAAAAAATTTTCATTTATTTAATTAAAGCTTCCTCAATTTAAAAATGTCGAATACAATGTCCTAAGCAATTGTCCGGAAGAGTATTAGCATGAATGTGTGTGTGTATGTGTTATTGCATTTTTTTCAGTACTCACTAATATTTTAAAAATCGGTTTTTTATAGTAAACTATTTTCATTAACATAATTCAAAGTTGATACACGGATATAAAAGATTCCTTGGTTCGAGACGAATCGATTGACCTAAAATATTAATACATTTTTCAAATTGTAGGGAAGTCATGGTAATTTATATATTTTGAAAATCGGTTTTTTATATTAAAACTGTTTTCGTTAACACAAGTCAAAGTCGATGCAAGAACAGAAAAGATGTATTAATTTGAGACGAATAGATTGACCTATAATATCAATACATTTTATTGAAGAGTAAGAAAGCTATGGTAATGCATAATATTTGGAAATACGGTTTTTTATAGTAAAACTTTTTTTTCAACATAACTCAAAGTTGATGCATGCATACCAAAGATTCCTTGGTTTGAGACGAATCGATTGACCTAAAATATTATTAAATTTTATTGAAGAGTAGGGAAGTTATGATGATTAATAATTTTCGAAAATCGTTTTTTTTTTTTTTATTAAAACTTTTTTCATTAACATAATTCAAAGTTGATGCAAGAACAGAAAAGATGTATTGATTTGAGACGAATCGATTGACCTATAATATTAATACATTTTATTGAAGAGTAGGGAAGTTATCGTAAATTATATATTTTTAAATCGGTTTTTATAGTAAAAATTTTCTCATTCTCATAATTTAAGGTTGATGCGAGAATAGAAAAGTTGTGTTGACTCACGACGAATCGATTGACCTATTGAAGAGTAAGGAAGCTGTGGTAATGCATAATATTTGAAAACACGACCAAACTTTTCCCTTCCCTTTTCCAGCTCGAAAAATTATCATTTCGAATACAAAATTTGATTTGTCTTTCTATTGAATTTATAAAAAATTAAGAGAATTTGAACAAATTAATAAGAATTCAAAATAATTCACAATAATTCCAAAGAATTCCAGAAATTTCGAAAGAATTAGGAAGAATATAAAAAAGAAATTTCAATTAAAAAGAATTCAAAAGATTTGAAAAGAATCCAGAGTAATTTGAACGAGTGCAGAACACCAGAATTGAAGAATTCCAAAGAATTCCAAATAATTAAAAAAAATCAAAAGAAATCAAAAGAAATTCAGAGAATTCGCGGGCATTAGAAAAATTCATGAGAATTCAAAATAATTCAATAGAATTCAAAGGAATTCCAAAGAATCCAAAAAAATTCGAAAGAATTCAAAAGAATTCAGAAGAAATTGAAGGAATTCTAAAGAATTAAAAGAAATTCAAGAGCACTTCAAAGAAATTAGAAGAATTCCAAAGAATTCAGAGTAATTCAAAAGAATTTAGAACATCAGAATCGAAGAATTCCGAATAATTCCAAAGAATTTAAAATAGTTCAGAAAAAATCAAAAGAATACAGTTGGATTCCAAAGAAATCAATAGTAATTAAAAGTATTCAAACGAGTTTTAAACTAGCTGCGAATTTGATCTCGAGTGTTTCCACTTTGTTTGTATTCATAATTATATGGTGCTAATTTCACGAGCACTTTGCTTCCTCATAGAATAAGCATTAGTTATTTTTTGCAATAATAGACAAACGAAAGTCTTCATTCTGATCAATTTAAAAATAGAAATTCACAACAAATACGAAATTACAAAATAATACACCAAATTATTAAATAAAAAGACAAATCAAATTTACCATAACTTCCCTACTCTTCAATAAAATGTATTATAATTGTAGGTCAATCGATTCGCCTCGAACCAAGGAATCTTTCATACATTTGCATCAACTTTGAATCATGTTAAATAATTCAAAGTTAATGCAAAAATTTGAAAGAATCTTTCATATAATGAACAAATATGAAAGATTCCTTGGTTCGAGGTGGATCGATTGACCTACAATTATAATACGTTTTATTGAAGAGTCGGGAAGTTATGACAAATTATATATTTTTAAAATCGATTTTCATAGTAAAAATTTTCTCATTCTCATAATTTAAGGTTGATGCGAGAATAGAAAAGTTGTGTTGACTCAAGACGAATCGATTGACCTATAACATTGATACATATTATTGAAGAGTAAGGAAGCTGTGGTAATGCATAATATTTGAGAACACAGCCAAAACTTTTCCCTTCCCTTTTTCCAGCTCGAAAAATTATCATTTCGAATACAAAATTTGATTTGTCTGATTTGTCTTTCTATTAAACATTTTTTGTATCACTTCGTTATTTTGTATTTTTTGTCAATTTCTATTTGCAAATTGATGAAAATGATATAACCATATAATTATAAATACAAAGTGGAAACACTGGAGATCGAATTCACAGCTAGTTCCTACAAATATGCGTATTAATTATGACATATATTTGTTTATACAATAACTGTTTTAAATACTCTTTACTACTTTATAAATTCTCTATTTGATCCTAAATACTGAGCATATTCTCGAGAGCATTTGCTCAACATAAATTCTTGTGCATTATGAACTCTAGACTCACCTGGAATTTCGCTATCGAGAACCTGTAACTTCCGTCCAATTGTTCTATCTCCGTGACCTCATATGTCACACGGCACAATCACTAAACAGCGTGTAGCTTATCACTTGTTAAAACAATTCAAACACTCTTGCAAAAAACACACACACACAAAATGAACAAAAACTTCACTCACAGGAATGAAAAATTTCTTCTCAGAGAAGAAACCTTGATTCCAGAAAAACACTGCTTCTTCTGATTATCACTATGTTATAACTACCGATGGTATAGGCACAAAAACGACTAGACACAACCGCGGGTTTTTTTCTCGAATCAAGAATCGCGGGACTCGCGTTTTGCGAAAATTTCGGTAAATTTGCGAATCGCACGTTGGTGACACGCTTCGACGATTCGAGGCGGTCTTGGTCTGAGTCGTGGGTGGAAACGAGCACCAGGGTGTTTATTCCGCGATAGTGTCACCAAACACCGCCTCTATATTTATCTAAGTGGATCCACGTGCATGGTCGACTCTGCGCACGCACATAATAACTTCACACTTTCATAGAAATACCACATACAAGCGATACGTTTAGGACAATATTAGAGTCCCTTAAGTTCGACGTACGATTAAGCCTTTCTTTACGAGGCGTGCCCAGGGAATGCAGATGTATGCAAGGAGTTAACCACTAGAAATTTGGATTTACAGCAGAATTGAAGAATTCCAAAGAATTCCAAAGAATTCATAAAAAATTAGGAGAATTTAAAAGAATTTGAAAAGTTTATAAGAATTCAAAACAATTCAAGAGAATTCTAAATCATTCAAAAGAATTCCAAAAAATTCGAATTCAAACGTATTCAAAAGAAATTGAAAGAATTCGAAAGAATTAAAAAGAATTTGAAAAAATTCAAAAGAATTCGAAAGAATTAAAAAGAATTCAGAGTAATTCAAAAGAAATCAGAACACCAGAATTGAAGAATTCCAAAGAATTCCAGAGAATTTAAAAGAATTCCAAACAATTCTAGAAAATTCAAAATAATTTCAAAGAATTTCAAATAATTCCTGAAAATTCAAAAGAATTCAAGAAATGTTAA
>CAKNXH010002050.1:23568-37294 GCA_932178445.1 Andricus quercusramuli | reverse complement strand
AATTAAAATAATTCAAGAGAATTCATGAGAATCCCAAAGAATTCCAGAAAACTTTAAAGAATTCAAAAGAAATTGAAAGAATTCAAAAGAATTCGAAAGAATTCCAAAGAATTCCAAATAATCAAAAAAATTCAACAGAATTCAGAAGAATTGAAAAAAATTTAAAAAAATTCAGAGTAATTTGAAAGAATTCAGAACACCAGAATTAAAGAATTCCGAAGTATTCCATTTCATTTTAGTTTATTATATATCATACAGTCCTAGGACCAATTACAGGATTACATGTAAGCTTACATTGAATATTTAATATTACTTTTATGTAGCATTTTAATTAATTAATCATAAGATTGGTATAAATAACAGCTTATACGGAGACAAATTTTTATTCAGAAGAATTTAAAAGAATTCAAAAGAATTCCGAAAATTCGAAATAATTCCAACGAACCCAAAAGAAATTGAAAGAATTCAAAAGAATTGAAAAGAATACCAAAGGATTCCAAAGAATTTTAAAGCATTTAAAAGAAATTAAAAGAAAATTCAAAATAATTCAAGAAAGTTCAGAGAAATATCAAAAAATTCGGAATAATTCAAAGAAATTAAAAAAATTGAAAGAATTCAGAAACATTAAGAAGTATTTAGAAAAAATTTCAAGAATTCAAAAGAAGTCAATAGAAATTGAAAGAATTTAAAAAAATTCAAAATAAATCCAGAAAACTCAGAAGAATTCAAAAGAAATCGAAAGAATTCAAAAGAATCAAAAAGAAATTAAAAGAATTCAAAAAACTGAAAAGAATTTCTGAAAATTCAAAAGAATTCAGAACAAAAGAATTGATGAATTTCAAAGAATTCAAAAGAGATTAAAAGAATTCAAGAGACTACGAAAGGATTCCAAAGAATTCCAAAGAATACAAAAGAAATTAGAAGAATTCAGAAGAATTTAAATAAAGGATTCAAAATAAATCAGGAGAATTCAAAATAATTCAAGAGAATTCCGAAAATTTGAAATAATTCAAAAGAATTCAAAAGAAATCAAAAGAATCAAAAAGAATACCAAATGATTTCCAATGAATTCCAAACAATTCAAAAGAAATTAAAAGAATTCAGAAGAAATTGAAAACATTCAAAATAATTCAAGAAAATTGAGAGGAATGTGAGAAAATTCGGAAGAATTCAAAACAATTCCAAAAAAATTGGAAGAATTCAAAAAAATTAAGAAGGATACAAAATTTTTCTTAAGAATTCAAAAGAATTTAGAACACCCGAATTGAAGGATTTCAAAGAATTCCGAAGAATTCATAAAAATATTCAAAAATGCATAAGAACTCAAAAGAATTCTAAAGAATTCTAAAAAATTTGAAATAATTCAGAAGAATCCAAAAAAAAATTAAAAGAATTCAAAAGAATTTTAAAAAATCGAAAAAAGTTGAGAGAATTTAAAAGAATTCAACAGAATTCCAAGTAATTTAAAAGAATTCAGAACACTAGAATTAAAGAATTTCAAAGAATTGAAAACATTCATGAAAATTCAAGAGAATTCGAAAGAATTCCAAAGAATTTCAGAAAATTCCAAATTCCAAAGAATTCAAGAGAATTAGAATAATATTAGTATTAGTCGAAGTAGAAACCTTGCGCCTGCAAAAAATGGTTCCTAGCCTATTAAGACTTAAATAGGTCGTTCGAACCTCTCCCTCCCATACTCCCCATCTCTTTATGCCCATATATTCCCCTACTTCCTTCCTCGATGCATCAACATTCACTTCCTCTTCCTTCTTCAACTTCTTCCTCATCCATTTCCCCCTGTTGTAAACTGTGATTTGTAAGTTGTGAGTTGTGAGTTGTGAGTTCTGAGTTGTGAGTTGTAAGCTGTGAGTTTTAAGTTGTAAGTTGTGAGTTGTAAGTTGTGAGTTGTCAGTTGTGAGTTGTAGGCTGTGAGTTGTGAGATGTGACTTGTGAGTTGTGAGTTGTAAGCTGCGAGTTTTAAGTTGTAAGTTGTGAGTTGTGTGATGTGAGTTGTGAGTTGTGAGTTTTGAGTTGTGAGTTGTGAGTTTTGAGTTGTGAGTTGTGAGTTGTGAGTTGTGAGTTGTGAGTTGTGAGTTGTGAGTTGTGAGTTGTGAGTTTCTGCCTGGAGCTACGAACCCCTAAAAAAGAATTTAAGGGTTTTGAAAGCACTCACAAAATACAAAGAATTAAAAAAAAAGGTGAATGCAAGAGAGTTCGAAGCCATTATTGAATATAATTCAAACCGAAGGGAGACAAGTCCTAAAAATTTGGTCCACCGGAAGTGGATTACGCCGCATTGTAGCGTATTACCCTCGATTACAATTATATACAAAAATCACTCTGGATTACTTAACATTACTCCGGGTGCATAGGAATATTCACACGAATTTTCAACCAAAAAGAATGACTTTTTTTTAATTCTTGAATTTTCAAGAAAATAGATCAAGTTTTAACCAAATAGATTTTTTTAGATTTTTAGATTCTTTTTCAGATTTAGATTTTTATAGATTCAACCAAATTTTCAACCAAGAAGACTTTTTTTACCGAAAAAGACCAATTTTCAGCGAAGTTGTTGAATTTGCAAAAAAAAAAGATAGATATTTAACCAAATAGATTAATTTTCGATTAAAATTATGCATTTTAAACTAGAATAGTTAATTTTGAGTTGAAAAATAAATTTATGAACAAGAAACAACGATTCTTTAACAAAATAGTAAATTCATCAAAGAGATGAATTTTTAACTAAAATGAAGAATCTTCAACCGAAAAAATCGCAAATTTACAAAATGTTGGAGTTTCTACGAAGTATACCAACTTTACCCAAAAGAGATGAATTCTTGACGAAAAATGTAATAATTGATATTCTATCCAAAACAGATTGAAATACATGGATTTTAAACGAACAAGTCAATTGCCAACAAAATTGTCGAATTTTCAACAAAATAAATTGATTTTCAAGCAGACGATTGAATTCGGAACCAAAAACATGAATCTTCAACCGGGAAGATTAATTTTGTACCGAAAAAGACGAATTTGCAACTAAAAAAAATCAATTTTCAACCAAAAACAGTTAAATTTTCAGTTGAAAAAACGAATTTTTAATTTAAAAAAGAAAGAAACGAATTTTCATCAGATCTTCAACCAGGAAAATAAATTTTCAATAAGGTTGGTCGACTTTCAACCAGATAGATTAATTTTTCAACAAATAGATGAATTTTTAACCAAAACGATGACTGGCCAAAACCATGACAAAGGAAATTTATTTTCTACTGAAAATGAAGATTTTTCCCAAAAATACATGAATTTTCAACTCAAAAATATCAATTATTAACCGAAAATGGAATATTTAAATTTTCAGTAATCAAAATTATTGCCTGGATTACTCTGAAAGACTCTGAATGTGGATCATGGGTTGTTTCGGATGTCATCTCATGTATTGTCATCAAAATACATGAACTTTAAACCAAATACCTAATTAAATTTTCAACTAAACTAATTGATTCTCAACAACTGAAAAAAGTATTTTCAACACAATAGTTAAATTTTTAACCAAGGTGATGAATTTTGAACTACAATGATGAATCACTAGAGAAATTAATTTTCAACAAAGTATATTATTATATTTTTCGTTGAGAGTTCATATTATTTCTTTAAAAATTAAGCTATTTGTTTAAAATTCGTATTTTCGGTTTTAAAAAATGTTCTTTTTTGGGTATATTTTTTTTAATACAACTGTTTGATATAAATGAAACCAGTTTTGGTTAAAAATATAAAAGTTTTGTTACAAAATCTTCTCTTGTGGTTAAATTTAACTGTATTTCTTTAAAAAATATATATATTCTTCAATTGAAATATTAACTGCTACATTTTTTTCAAGAATTCATCTTTTTGGCTTAAAAATCTTGGTTGAAAGTTGAACTACTGTATTGGAAACTAATTTTCTTGATTGGAGATTCATAATTTAAGTTGATAATGCATCTTTGAGGTTGAAAATTTAACTATTTTGTTGAATATTCTTTTCACACCCTGGAAAAATTGTTCTTCAAAATATAAAAATTTGTCAGGATTACAGTATGAAATTCTAAGAATTTTTGATTCCTACTAAAATTCCTATGAGTACAGACATGGGTTGATAAAATTTCGAACTCGCTAAATTATACCCATTATACAAAGGAACGAAAAATTCACAAGATAATCTTCTACCTCTACCGTTAGACATAAAGCTGGTTTATAGTATTTGTAGGTGGAAACCGTAACCGATTGATCGGTTGCATGTCGGTTGTCAAGTGGCATTTCGGACACGTGATATTACAAATTAACTTGCGCCCGACAAATTGTTATCTTTCGAGCCTTGCAGCACAATGGCTTTAGCGGTAGAACAAATCAAGTAGATAAACCCCTACCCTATACCCTATGAGTGGTATTAACCGCAAAGTGGTTCAGACTTGAGATAGCGTGCACATTGCGGCTATCTTGGTACAATGTCGATGTATGGTCCAGCCTACAGGTATTCTGTAGTGCTGCCATCGACCATTCCGCATGACTGACCATATGAAAAAAGGTCTTTTTACCGTTTCAAAGCTTTTGAAACGACTCGAATTTTTGCCAGATCCATTAAACGTCTGCAAGAATGCATTGTTTAATGTAATATTATAGCCACATAATCCGAAGGCAATTAAACGTTGAAACTTTTTTTTTTGGCATCATTAACGCAGCTTTACCTGCAAACAAAGTATTTTTTTAAACTGAGCACGAGCAATTTTGCCAAAGGAGCTTTAACAAAAGAGAGTTCACAATCACCACATTATACAGTTGTTGATGCTTTGACCTTTAATTTTTAAGATCCTAGGCGCGCTCAAATTCGCGAGCGATGATAATATGTCCGCGCAACGGGCCTTCTTGATCAAAAATCGGGGTTCATTGAAAAGCCGCAACTCCGGGCATTAGAGATAGAAGACTCTTCTTTTTTCATCTTTCTCAAAATTTTCTCTAGTTGAATTTTGCTATTAAATATTTTACTTTAAAATGCATTTGGCTAGTCACTCCATGCATGCACGATTTTCTCAAATTTTTTCAAACATATTTCCGGGACACATCGGAGTTTTCATCAGGACTTCTCAATTATAATAAATTTAAAATTTAGAATTTAAAATTTAAAGATTTTTCGGGTTTCAGTCGTGTGCGAAACTATGAATATTGCCGACGTTTCGTGAACATTGCAGTTCACTTCTTCAGGGCTGACCGGAAACTGAAGTTTCAGGTTATGTTGTTCTTATATATGTATTCTCTACGATACCTGCGATTGGACTGAGCGCCCCATGGTGGGGACTGGTTGGACTTGATTGGCCAATCAAGTCCTTTTTAAAAAACCCGGGAGGACGGAAAGCCAAATCGGATTGGTATTATATCCATTGTCCCTATTGATGTTATTAGGGTGTTTCAAGATTTCGATTGCTTCTCTATGTTTTCTTGGATTGTACGTTTTGGCGATGACGGTTGTTTTGTCAAATAAAATACTATGTCCTGTTTCGATATGATGCTCAGCTACTGCTGATTGCGTGAAATGTTTTAGTCTGACTTTACTCTCATGTTCCTTTACACGTTGGCTCACCGACCTCCTGATTTCTCCAAGATAGACTGTACCACAAGAACAAGGGATTTGATATAGTCCCGGATCACTGAAAGGTTCCTCTTCATCTTTAGGGTTGTTTAGAAGTTGCCCTATTTTTGCAGGGGGTTTAAATATAGTTTGGATGTTGTGTTTGTTAGGAATTCTTCCTATTTGTTCCGTGATACCTTGAATGTAGGGTAGGATGGCGGTTGTTTTTCTCTCTCTTTCTTTAGTAGGTTGTGTTGACTTGTTTTCTTGAGTGTATTTTCTTATTGCTCTATTAATTTGTTTGCTTGTGTAATCGTTTTGTATTAGGATTTGTTTGTGGGGTCTTTTTTAAGCTGTTTATATGTATTGTCAGTAAGAAGGTCCATGATTTTGTTGTTATAGTCTTCTTTATTCATTATTACTGTTGTGTTGCCTTCGTCTGCGGGTAATACTATGATCTCTTTATTTCTGATTGAGTTCTTTAATAGCTGTTTTTTCTTGTTTTGTCAAGTTTGAGGAGGGAAGCTGCGCTTCGCGTAAAATATTGGCTGTCCTGCGTCGTATGTCATTTGCTTTATCGGGTGGAAGGGTGTATATTGTGGATTCCAAATTACTGATGATTTCTTCTTTTGGGATTATGGAGGGAGCGACTGCAAAATTATGTCCTTTAGATGAGGCTGAAATCATTTCATTGCTGTGAGGGTGGTTAGAGATGTTTTTCACTGTATTAGTTAATGGTGCGTGCTTTACTGGAAGCAATGTGTCAAATTTTATTTTTTGTTTCGCAGTGCAAAAATCTTCAATCCATTGGGATTGGTCAAATGATATGCGGTCCAATATGGACCAAATGTCAAATCTGAGAGTGTTTGATAGGAAAAGGTGAAGTTTTAATAATTTTTTGGAGGTAGTGTGCAAGGCAAATTTGGTATGTTGTATTCTTTCTTTTAAGAGAAGCAAACTTGTTTTATCCAGAACTGATTTGAATTTAGATGTTCCCAAATGGTTCTTTAACTGTAAGAAATTTGGGACGATGTTATTGTCCCTACACCGTTTTAAGAAAGCTAAAGATGTTAGTAGTTTAGCTTGAGAAGACCGGAGCTTACTAAAAGTGTTAGTTTTGGTAAGGAAACTCTCCCCGTAGAGTTCTTTAATAATAGATTTAATACTTTCACGATGATTCATGACAATAAATTAAAATTTTAAAGATTTTTCGGGTTTCAATCGTGTGCGAAACTATGAATGTTGCCGACGTTTCGTAAAAATTGCAGATTGGCCAGAGCGCCCCATGGTGAGGACTGGTTGAACTTGATTGGCCAAAATAGGACAACTTCTAAACAAACCTAAAGATAAAGAGAAACCCTTCAGTGATCCGGGAGTATATGAAATCCTTTCTTCTTGTGGAAAAGTATATATTGGAGAATCTGGGAGAGCGGTGAGCCAACGTGTAACGGAACATGAGAGTAAAGTCAGGCTAAAACATTTCACGCAATCAGCATAAGCTGAGCATCATGTCGAAACAGGACATAGTATTTTATTTGACAAAACAACCGTCATCGCAAAAACGTACAATAAATTTCCAAGAAAACATAGAGAAGCAATCGAAATCTTGAAACACCCTAATAACATCTATAGGGACAATGGATATAATACCAATCCGATTTGGCTTTCCGTCCTCCCGGGTTTTTTAAAAAAGACTTGATTGGCCAATCAAGTTCAACCAATCCCCACCATGGGGTCAGCCCTGAAGAAGTGAACTGCAATGTTCACGAAACGTCGGCAACATTCATAGTTTCGCACACGATTGAAACCCGAAAAGTCTTTAAAATTTAAATTTATTATAAAGCTGGAATAGTTACATTTTTAGTTGAAACCATTAATTTCCAACCCACAGAAGAAACTAAATGTAAACTTTACCCGGACAGACTATACACTAGTCAATTCTCTCGTATTTTTGGTCGCTTAATCCGAATCTGAAGTCGGAATTCTGATATTAGCGCTTGTTTCCTTCTTAACCGCAAAAAAAAATGTAAAAAAAAAGTATTTGTTGAGGTTGGGAAGAAAACAAGAGCTAACTTCGGAATTCCCATTTTGTATTCAGATTCAACGGCTTGAAATACGAAGAAGAATTAACTAAAATGGCCCATCGGAACATCTAGTTTTCTTTTTTTATGGGGCTGTGAAATATACAAAAAAGTGTTTTTTGAGGTCACGGAATTTTGATTTTGGAAGAATACAATAGCTAACTGCGGAATTCCGACTTCGGATTCGGATTAAGTGACTTAAAATACACGTCAGAATTGACTGAAATGGACTGCGTCTAGTATTCTTTTTGGCAGCGAGTGTTGAGTCAGCGACTCAAAATACGTAAAAATTGACTAAAATGGACCGTCCTCTAGTTTTCTTTTTACATTCTTATCCTATAATGAGAAAGTATTAGATTTGTGTAAAATTGGGGCCCCCCCCCTCCCGTTGTTGTCAGATGTTCACGTTTTGAGACCCCCTGAATCCAAAAAACAGATTCTTACCCAATTTCTGGCTGTATGTCTGTCTGTTAGTCTGTCAAGTGTCCTAAAATGAAGGTCAAGTTTGTTAGCCAGCCATTTTGGAAAAAAATTCCAAAATTGAATAAATTTTGAAAATCTTTGAGAATACTTTTTTTAATATTTAAGAAACCTATGACCGAACATTGATAATACTCAGAAACGTGAACAAAATAATTCTATGACTTTTTTTACAGAACACCCTAGGATATTGTTATAAAACTTCTTCTAATTTCCAAGAATAATCAAAAAGTCAAATTTTTATCGCAAAAAAAATCATCAAAAATTCCATTCATAGACGAAAGTTGTTCACTCGAAGAAGAGCTACAAATTTTGTAACGATCATTTTTTGATAGAATGCGTCATTTTTGTTTCAATCACAAGAAATAACATCAACAATTAAAAAAATTGTGGAAAAACGACGAAAGGATAAAAAAAGAAAAATAGACAAAAGTTGTTCAACCAAAAAAGATCAACAAATTCGTAAGAAACTTTTGTTACAAAAATACGTTCAAAACAAAACAAAAATTAACTTTTCAGAAAAACGATACACGCTACAATAAAATTTTATATCTAACAAAATTTTTCGCTTAAATGACATTTACAAATTTTCTTAAGACCACTTCACGCTAAGATGCATATTTTTGGTTCAAATCGCAAAAAATAACATTGAACATAAACAAATTGAATTTATGGAAAAACGACACAAGTTGGAATAAAATACATGATAAGAAAATTGTTTTTTTATAGGATGAGCACTTTCTTTCGATTATAGAAACAAGACAAGGAAAATACGTCTGTTTTCAATATCAATGCATATTACGGATTGTAATAATAGGGTAAGAGCACCAGTTATTGGCACCTTAAGAGCTAGGAAATAAATAAACACATACAATATTGAATTCTGAAATAGTGATAATCATACCGGCACTCCAAATCTTATGCAGAACACACTGAAATGTTGAATTATTATTCAGAGTTGAGAAAACCTTGGAAAATTATTGAAAATAAGCATGTAGTCCCAACATTTTAGTGTTTGGCACTGCTAACCCCAGTTATTGGGGTTAGCAGTTAAAACATTGATAAAAACAAATTGTGCATCTGAAAATATGAAATAAATTTTCTATTAATAATTCTAAATTTAGTATTTTATAAATTTTGTTTTTGGACAAGCCAACATCTTTGACAGCAGCTATAAAGCCTAGCCATGTCACATATGTGTTCTTCGGCATATGTTTTTCTTTCCTCAGAGATACAATCTGACGGGCAAACATTTAGCAATAAATAAAATAAAAACCATAAATGTTACTAATTTTCTCATCTTCTACGTTAAACTAGAATAATTAAGAAACAAATTCAAACATGGATATATAAATATAGTCAAAATGAATCGCCCACCTATTAAATAAAAACTGGCTATTTATAATAACATGAATTCCTGCGTAACATTTAAAACATTGAACGACAATATTAAACACAATATGTATAAAGATAACAAAATTTCATTTATAATTTGAATAAAACCAATATTTACCTATACCTCGAGGCCTAAAAAGAATAATAAATTATATGAACAAAACTTTGGAGGTTACGATTACTGGTATATAAATGACAGCTTCATTTATTATAATTGTTAGCTACTTTTTCGTCTACCTATAACGACTTTTGTTGTTCCGGCACTTTTAACACTTCATTTTATCAGAAATACGTGAAATGGCTCATGTCAACACAAGATCTTGAGATTACATAACCTTACTTTTTTCCGACGAGGCAGGAGTGCCAATGAAATTTTGTATTCATTTCCATTGGCACCCCCCCTAAAATTAATAAATAAATTATTGTCAAGGTTAATTCCTTATTTTGATTATATTGCAAGTATTTCTTTTGAATATTCACAAAAATTGGACCAGATTTACTTGTTCACAACGTTGTTTGAACCAAATTTAAAAATGTTGTCAGCTAATAATTTTCTTTAGAAAACCAGATAGATTCTTGGCACCCTAAGAACTGAAGTGAATTCATTATTTTATAACTAAATTTAAAATTATTTTGTATAAATTATATATGTCGATAGACGCAGAAATAATGATAGAATCAAAATAATACTAGCAAAATACGATAAATGTTTGCATTTTCTTAAAATTTAACAAAAATGAGTGAGGGTGCCAATAACTGGCGCAGTGCCAACTACTAGTGCTCTAACCCTATAGATTTATTGAAATGATATCCAATTTCCACTGTAGCTGAGAATAAAATTAAGTGCAAAATCAGGAACAAATATTAAAGTAATCATGATAAATATAATTCTCACCTAATTTTGGAATATCTAAAGAAGCAATCACAGCCCGACGTACATAAATAAATGTAATATCATAAATGTAATGTACATTTTATATAATAATGTTGAACAAATAATGCCAAAAGAGCTTTAACAAAAGAGAATTCACAATCACCAAATTACAGTTATCGATGAATTGACCTTCAATTTTCAGGTTAGAAAGAAAACAATAACTAATTTGAAAATTCAGACTTGAGATTCGGATTCAGCGATCCAAAATACATGAGAATTGACTAGTCTGGTCCTATGCTGCGTTACTTGCAGTCTAGTGGTACCACACTTGTCTGGTTCCTACTGCCATACCCTAGAGCTTTTTACTTAAAGAATACAGACCGTTGCTTTCTGCTGCCGTTGCGTTCTTGGCTGACACGACAATCGGTGTTAACCGGCAATTTAGATCTCGGCTAACGGCCGATAATTTCGAGCTGTTCAGTCCATAAGAAATACAGCACGCGATGCCCGATTTGCCTCTGGAGATTTGGTGATTTATTCACATTTCTCGCATCAACGGTATCGAACGAGTCCACCCACTCGACGATGCATGCATCTTTACTTTGCAAAATCGCATTTCTATGCCTTTTGGCTGTCAGCGGTTTATCATGTATTTTAGGATTGAGGATAAGGGCTTTTAGCGAGGGGGAAACTACTTCTAAAAATGCGGTCCAGTGGAAGTAAGATTACTCATGATTGCATAGGATTACGCTGGATTACATAAAATTATATTGTGAAATAGTCCGTCTACACTAGACTGACGCGAATTTTCAACCAAAAAGGATTTGTAAATAATATGATGTTAATGTTTTTTAATAACATAGTTATTCTTCATGAATAAAATTAATTTGGTCATACGGTCATATAAAATGCAATGGATTCAGATGTTGAAGAATCATAATTTATTTGTCATGTTTTGATGTTGAATATGCGCTGGAATCAGGGCCTCTTTTCTGCATCTAATTAGGAATGTGCGTTGTTCCTTTAGATTAACTAATGTTCTATTAGTGTGTATCCAATTTCCTATTAGTTTTCTTGGAGTGTCACCATACTTCTTCAAGATGTAGTTTAAATAACCCATGATGTCACAGAACGTTACTGACCTTGATATATATATGCATATGTATATTCAGCGCATTGGAGTATTTCCTCACTGTGAATTTTTCTTCGACCGTTTTTCAAATAACATAGTTATTCTTCATCAATAAAATAAATAACATATACATATACATATGCATATGCATATACATATATAACATATTCAACATCAAAACATGACAAATAAATTATGATTCTTTAACATCTGAATCCTTTGCATTTTATATGACCGTATGATCAAATTAATCCCTTATTTTTCCTTGTCTCATTTTTCATTTTCCTTGATGATTAATATTCAAATATCAGCATTTCAATCTTGAAATACTTTTAACGTAGAATCTGTTATAAACGGAATAAAACAGTATTTCAGATACAAAATCAAAACTTTCAAATTTATTAATTTATTTTTAACAAAAAAATGTCTTTTCTACTACAAAGGATTGGCTTTTTAACAAAATAATCAAATTTTTAACAAACTGAATGAATTTGTAACATGATACTTGAATGTTCAACCTAAAAATATGAATTCACAAAAAAAGTGTCATAGTTTATATTTCAATCAAAAAACCTGAAATACAACAAAAAAAGCTGTTCAAAACCAAAAGGACGAATTTTCAACAAATACAGATTTTTCACTAAAAAAAAAAAAATTTCCTAAATTTTCGAAACTCTAAGCAAAATACGAAGTTTCTCTACAAAAATTGAAATTACAAACAAAAAATATAACTTCCACGAAAATCATGCATTTTTACCGAAGGAAAATTAAATTTTAAGCCAAGAAAATTATTGTTTTATACCAAAAAAGGAGAATTTTCGACTAAAAAAGATCAATCTTTAAAAAATGTAAAAGTTACATTTTCAATTGAATAATTAATTTTACAACAGAAAAAAAAAATTTTCCACTAAACAGTCAAATTTTTAACCACAGACATAAGCCTACAATCAAAAAAATACATTTCCAACCATGTAGCTTAACTTTTACCCAAGTAGTTGAAATTTCAATTTAAAAAGATTAATTTTCTACAAAATAGTTAAACTTCCAACCAAAGAGATGAATTTTCAACTGAAAATATAACTCTTCCAGAAAAAATATTTTTTCTCAACAAAATTATTCAACCAAATGTTTCAAATAAAATAGTTGAATACGCAAGCAAAGAAGAAGAATTTTTAAACAAAAAGATGCATTATCATACAAAAAAAAATTTCTATCAAAGCGGATAAATTTATGAACCAAAAAGATGTAGTAAAAAAAAGTTGAATAATCTGTTAAAACAGATTTTAGTAGACTTTTAAAAAATTTAACAAATTAAAAAAATTATTTAAATTTTCATCCAGAAGAGATTCCAGTTGACTTTAAGATTACAATATGAATTTCTTAACAAAAGATAAGTTTCTACGAATAAAATTGAATTTTTCATCCAAAAAGACGAATTTTTTCAACCAAACGTGATGAATTTTTAACGAAATGGTTGAATTCTCTACAAAATAGTTGAGTTTTTATCAAAGAAAGATGAAATTTCTACTGGAACAGATAAATTTGTAATACAAAAAGGAGAATTTTTTTTAAGATGAACTTTCATCCAGAAAAGCTTTCAGTTCATTTTTAACACCAGAATATGAATTTTAAACAAAAAGTAAATTTTCAACGAAATACTTGAATTCTCAACAAAACAGTCGAACTTTCAACCAAAAGTATGACTTTTTAACAAAATAGTTTTATTTTCAAGCAAACAGTTACATTTTCATCCATTAAAGATTAAATTTATTTCAAAAGAGATGAATTTTCTATTAAAAAAAAAATATTTTGAATAGTTGAATTTTCATCCAGAAAAGATTACAGTTCTCTTTTCAATACCAAAATATAAAATTCAACATCAAAGTCAATTTTCTATAAAATAGTTGAATTTTCAACCTATCAGTTTCAATTTTATTCAAAAAAAGTGAAATTGTTTCTTTTAAAACAGATGAAAAAAAAACTTGGGAAAAAAGTTAAATTTTCATCCAAAAAAGATTCCAGGTCAATTTCCAACACCAAAATAAAAATTGTAAACTATAAGTTCATTTTCTGCTAAATAGTCGAATTTTTCACCATAGAATATGACTTTTTAACAAAACTGTTAAATTTTCAACCATCGGTTGCATTTTTGTCCAAGAAAAATG